>JAMRXY010000039.1:3000000-3283130 GCA_024447195.1 Panagrolaimus sp. LJ2414 | reverse complement strand
TAAAACTATTAAACATTTAAGACAAAATTTGGGCATTTCTAAAAACCTTATTTTAAAAAGGGTCAATATATGACTTTTTATTATGCAAATTTACGGAAATGAAGTTTGAAAATTCTGCGATCTCCGCCTTTTATCTACAAAAAATACAGTATTAAAATTGTACATTTGCAACCTGAATTTTTAGGCCTGATATTTACTGAAAATGTCAAAAAAGAAAGAAAGTATATTTTATTATCAAGGGAAGTGATTAAATTGGGCAAAATAAAAATTGAAGGACAAAGAATTTTTTTATTTTTTAGAAAATCACGTTATTGTAGCCAAATCTGTTTTGAAAAAATATTTTTTTACTGCTCGGAATTCTCTGTGGAATTTTGACTTTTGAACGGAAAAAATAAAAGTCTCTACATTTTTTAAAATTTTTTAATTCTTCCGTTTTTCTTTAAATACTTGTAAAATATAAGCAATCAAATTCATTTAATTAAAGATTTTATGAAACGTTAATGAAAAAGTAAACATTTTTTGCAAAGTCAAGATTTCAATTGTCTGACTTCACATTTTAGTTTAAAAAATTTGTGATTGAAATTTTTAAAAAAAGCGGTCAAAATTCTCAAATAAATAAAGCATCACCGTTTATGGAACTTTTGCGTGAATATCTATGTCATCAAATACTGTGGTTAAAAACTAGTTTTGGAGCATATCCTTCTTCGAAATATGTGGTAGTTTATATTAATTTTATCATTCGAGTTGAAAGATAAAAGTTCGATACAGCCGAAAACAAAAATCAAATCAAAATCATATAAAATCTCAATATCTTAACTTCACTGCAAAACAATTTAAAAAAGTTTGAATGTAAGCTTTCATCACGTAATATATTAGATAAATAGTTTAATTAAAAATTTTATCACTATGTTAAAAAACATTATCATTATCAGTGGACTGTTTTCATTTGGGTGACTATAAAGCTGACAACATTTTTAATTAAAAAGAATTTCAGTTTTTTTGTTGTTTATTTGTAAAATTTCTGTAGCATCATTCTTGAATGAATGAAATATGTTTTTTCATTTGCCAAAAAATATATCTATTTTTACAATAAATTGCTTTGTGAATAAAAGCAATGATTCATCCATTACGCGTTTAAAACACCTCCGCAAATTAGTGCGATTTTTGCAGTATCTAATGTTCAAAAATGAAAACCTTTTGAAATATTTTTTAAAATATCGACTTCAAAAACTAATAAAATGCTATAGAAAAATTCATTTGTCAATATTCATTCATGTTTCAAAGGGACACTGTAAAAAAGGTTGTCGTTTATTGTGAATTTATTGAACAAACGTTAAAAACGTGAAAAAAAAGTTAAAAAGAAGTTTTTATTATCAAGGGACAAATTTTAATTGGGCAAAACTTGAAGTTGAATCTTCTTTTCATTTTTGATAAAGTAGATAATTGTAGCTCCTCCTTTTATGAAATGTGATTTTCAGTGCGTAGAATTTCGGAGGTATGATAAACCTACTGAAAAATGGTATAAAAATCCGATGAATTCTGCTTAATATTCATTCGAAAGTGTAATCTTGTTTGATTACATTGCTTTTTAATTCAAGTTCTTCAAGCGTCGTCGGAAAGGAAGAAGCTCGAGATGAATACCATCACTACCACTGAAGCACCATTTGAATTTGGTCGTTTGAACTGGAATATTAGCCGTGAAGTATCAAACACTGTGACTTATGTTGTAAATTGGTCGAATCTCTTTCTTCTTCTGGAATTAACTGTTATTGTTGCATTTATTAAATTCTTCTGGGAGAAAAACTCAAAATTAAGAACAACATATTTCTGCATTTATAATCTTGGGTGTATCGTTAATTTTGTCACGAAATTTATTTCTTTCTTAAATACCGTTCTCTCTCCCATGGGCATTACATTCTTAGCCAATACCGCAAGCGGATTAACATGGTACAACAATAATTTTGTTACATTGTGGAATCTGATATTGGCATTGAACCGTTTTACTGCAATCATGTTTCCCCTACAATTTAATCAAATTTGGACAAAAAAAAGAAGCTTCATGGTCTGCTTGTTTTTGATGTTGTATCCTTTCATCGTTCATTCGTTTAACCTTGGATTTTTATGGTGTAATTGTCCTGTTCTTGTTTATATCACAACAAATGAAACAAGCTTTGAACAAGCATTTGGCTTTGTATCTGACTTAACGTATTCTTTTCTTGCAACAATCTGTGGTGCAACAGCCGCAGTCAAGATGTTCATCAAAAGAAAATCAATGAGTCAGCTTTCTGAAAAAATGTTACTGTTTCATTCATTGGTTTCTTCCATATTTCTTTCTTTATATTCTGTTACACTTTGGTTAAATGGCCAAAATTTTCAAAATGAATTTTTTATAAGACCTGAAGCTACACGACAAGCAAGTCTTCGGACATTTTTAACAAGGCTTGCAGCTTTTCTTTATTTTCTTTATCATAATATTAGTTTAATTTGTTTATTTATTATGTCGTAAGTTTTGCGAAAACTTTTGAATATTTTCAATCTGATATTTTTTAGATCAGGTTTTCGCACAAAATATTTGGAATTCTATAGAATTACTGTTGTTCTAAAATGCTTTAAGAAGATTCTTAAAATCGGTAGCCAGAATACAACTAAAGTTGTTCCAATAGCACCAACAACAACACCAACAGCATTATTTGTCAGTAGACATAATACTGCGACAGTACATTTACAAGTTTGATCAATACATTATACACTGTTTTTATTAAAATGTATTCTGAATAAAAAGCAGACAACAAGAAATAATTTGAAACCGAAACTCACTAAAAATCTGTAAAATTGTTTTAACTTTATTCGATAATTTTCATTATTATATTTGTTCTCTTTTCTCATGCGTGATAGATTTAAAAATAAATAATAATATAACACAAAATTTTTTTATTCAAAAAATAAAGATTTGAATTATAATATTATTGTTTTAAAATGTCATATTAACAAAAAAATTAAACACAACAAAACTATACATGGTGTTACAACCAACCAGATACATGAAAATTGGATGTAACAGTATTTATTTATTTAATGAAATTTAAATGATATTCTTAAAGATCATTAATGAGGGCAATTTGAATTTGCGGGCCATTCATCAGATCCATCTGTGCAATCTGGATAACCATCGCATACAAGTTGATCATAAGTCCAACCTGATAGATCCCAGCACACAAAAATGCCGTCATATGAAAAAAATACAGGTTTTCTACCTGCAGAAAAGAAAAATTGTAGAAAAAACATGAGAATGTCAAAATCGAAAAGATTCACTTCTTTTTAAAAAATTTTCAACTTACTTTTACTACTTTTATTAGGAGCAGAAAAAGCTTGACATATTAAAGCTAATGCAACTAAAAGCAATAATGTAAAACGCATGATTATATGAGATACGGGGAGGGGGAAGGGATAGAATATTCTAAACCCTAAATGATTGTACAGATTTTGTTAGAATCAGTGACTTAAATACTAGTTACAAAAAATAAAAAAGGAGGAAGTACAAAACAAAATAATTTATGCACAAAACATTTTGGGTGGTCTCAGTTTTACACCTGATGTGTCGACTTTATGACTTTCGACAGTAAAAATTATACATTTAATCTTCGTTAATCCCCACGCATTAAAAAAAGTAAAATGTATAGTGATAATCCAAAACATATGAATGAAAAAACGATGGTTTCGAAATTGTAAGAAATGATTGAAGCACATGGAATTTTTCTGATATTTTGTCCGCCATTTAGGTTATAACAAAATGCTGAAAACTTATTCTTGAGTTTTAACAAAATTTAAGAATTAATAGTAAATGAAAATGACACTTCCATTTTAAAAAATGGTTTTAGAGTTTGAAGGACCATTTTTAATTTTATCTCTATTCACGTTTGTTTCGTCGTTTACATCTTCAGATCAGTATGAAATCATTTTAATAATTTAAAAAAATTTGATTGTTTGGTGCTCTAAACATGTCAAAGTTTTTAATGGTGCTTCAAACTTTTTAGTTGTTTTGATTTACAGATTACAGGCTGTCAAGATTTAACGTCGGCAGGGAAGGTACGGTAAATGACCGTGCCGCCTTTGATGTACTGCAAAACGTCCTTTGATGTGGAGGAGTAAAAAAACTGATGATTGAGAAAGAATTTTTTGTTATTGTAAACTTTAGCTTTGCATTTTTGTTCATTATGTGAATTCATTGTTTTATATTTCACAGTAATGTTTTTTTTTCACAAACCAGTAATGCGCATGTTTTTTTTTATTGTGGGCATCAAAAAAACACTGCATTTTAAAAATTTGTCATTAAAAAGTCAAAATTAGTTCTACCGTATATCACCACGGAAACGTTGTCTCTGGATAATACTTCCTACTTCTTTCCTGTTCAAAAGTCATGATTCCATAGAGAATTCACACATCGAGAAAAATATTATTTTAATGTAAACAAATTCAACAAAATAACGTGTTTTTTAAAGCTTAGAAAAAAGTTCTTTGTCCTTAACTCCATTTTTGGGCCAATTAAACTATCCCTGGGTAATTAATATAATTTAGTTTTTTTAAAGATTCATTTAGTTTTTAAAATTTGGTAAAAACTTTTTTAACTAATTAGAATTTTAGGTTGCTACAGTGTTGATATCTTGTTTGCCACCAAAGATTTAAAATCCCTTGATAACTAAAATGTGTTTACAAGTTTTCATTCAAATTTTTTTTACCTAATTAAAATGATTCCACAAAAGTACCAAAATAATATTTTTTCAAAACGTTAAAAAAAAACTCTTTGTCCTTTACTTTGTGTAAGGTCGATAAGGGACAAAGAGTTTCCAAGATAATAGATAAAATGTTGTGCTTTGGTTTTTTCAAGCATCTTTGATAAATTTTAACAGATACAGTATTCCCCAAAAGTTTGCAGACATCCTAAAATTTGAGGATTCTATGATAAAATTTCTAGAAGTCAGATTTTTGATTCAGCGAATTCAAAAACTTATATATGCATGAACTGGGTGGTCTCAGTTTTACACCTGTTTCGTTGACTTACGATATTTTATCAAAGTACTTCCGGCAGTAAAAATTATACATTTAATCTTCATTAATCCCTACACTGAAAAAAGAATTCACAAACTTTTTGTGAAAATTGACCAAATTTTTGTGAAAAAATTGACCAAAACGCAGTTTTGTGTAAATAATTTTGACCAAAGGACATTGTCAAAATATTTACGAAAATTTTGTTAAAACTTTCACCAAAGTGTGGGAATTTTTCACAAAAATATTTTTAATTAAATTTGAAAAAAAAATTTTTTTTTGGTTCTAGATAATTGTAAAACTTCGGGTGTGACCCCTCAGCCGACCCAAAATTTATTGCAACCATTACACATCCGGGAAACGGATGCACAGACTTGCACCGATGGCGGTGCAGTGCAAGGCTTGCACCAAAGGCAGTGCAAGGCATGCACCGATATAGGCACCGCCAATATTTTTTCCATTTAATTATACCCGAAGGTATCCCTCAAACAGGAATGGAAAATTTTTTGGTTTGGGAAAAAAACCGACGACGGTAGTGGCGGCATGCAAACTCTGATTGACACCTTCGTTTGAAAAACGTTTTTTGAGTTTGAAGAACAATTAGTTAGTTTTTCTCTTTGCAAGTTTGCTTCATCTTTAGAGTCTTTGCCGCAACTTGGGTAAACTTAAATACTATTTTTTGCCTAGGTCTATTTTTCTTATTTGAAAACGTTTCACGAATAATGGAATTTTTGCCTAGGTCTCCTCTGCGGCACTGGTTCATTTTTATTTCACCCACTCATGTAGAGTTTGAACAAAAAGATTTTCGCAGATAAAATAAAAGCGAAGCGATAATTCATCAGACCCGTGCGCACGTTAAATGTATCACGTGATATCTAGACAGCATTACATCTCTTCTCAATCACTTTCTGGAAAAAACAATTAATTCGCAATAATCTCTTCCCACTTTCTATGAGAACTTTAGCTTAATTTGTTCATGTATAATTTTTTTAAACAGATTAGAATATTAAACAAGTTGCGTAAGTTTTTGTTTTTAGTTTTAATCCCCATCGTATATGAATTCAATATTTCCTTCTTCATTCACCAAATAAATAAAAATGATACAGTTTTTTTAATGCGTTATGATAATAAATCCGATATTAAGATTTTAATGTCTGATTTTGTTGAAAAAACACGTATTTAAAGGGTCGTTAAAAAGTTCATTTGATGCCGATATCAATGATATTTTTTTAAGTTTTGTCCTTAAATAGTGTTTATAAGATGTCCCGATTGCATTTGTTTTTATTTGCCCAAAAATTTGATATTCTTTTTTAATAAATTTTTACTCATTTCGTTTGTTAAGTTTTAATTTAATTCGTTTCCAGCATCGTATCACTTTCGAATCTTCGAAAAATGAACAAAGTATATTTTCATAGAAGATGTGAATTCAGTTTTTATGAAATAAAAAATAAAGTAATAAACTTTTTAATTCGGAGAGAAAAGTTTTTCCGCTTTTTTTGGATGGCAGAAGTAACTTGAAATAATATTCGTTTCCTTTTATAAATGCAAGTTCTGCCTTTTTTTTTTGTGTTAATATTTTTTAGTAATGTTTTTTATATATCCTGTAGTTTGCACCTCAATATTTTTATTTTTTTAAATCTAAAAAAACCTATTAATTTTTATCATTTTTAAAAAAACTTTTATTGTGTTAGTCCTTTTTTAGAAACAATAAGTTGAAAAAGAAGATAATCAAAACTTAAGGTCTTATACTACTAAATATTAGAAAACTGTAGGACGATCAACTGTTTGCAAATGGGTTACGGTATTCGTTGTATTTGAGTTTGACTTTGAACATTGCTTTAATCGAAGCAGGGACAGACAAGTTGAAATGCGATAAAATTCCAAATATTTTGAACGAAAATTGCTACTAAAAACATAAGATAAAAATGAAAAGCATAATTTAGTTAAAAATTCTTACGACACAATAAATAAAAGAATTAAATCAGAGTAGTGATGTGTAAGAAAAAATAAATTGCCAATAGCACCAAAAAAGTTGGGTACATTAAGAATGTTCCTGTCACCACTCTTTGAATCCATGTTTGATACTGCATTTATTAAAATTGTCTGTGTCATGCGCCCAGCCACATATCCCAGGATAAATACCGACGACATCAAAGATTGAAACAGAAGAACTTTTTCAGAATTTTTCGTTCTTTTTTGATTCTTTTTTAATAAGGTTATTGCTGCAATACAACCCAGAATGGTAGCAGCAAATGTATAAAAAGCATCTAAAACAAAACCAAAGACCTCTTCAAACTGTGTTTCCTTTATTGTTGTATTCGGTTTATAACACGTTACAGTAGTTATGGTGCACCAGATAGCTTTGTAATTGTACGAATGAAGAATAAAAGGATATATAACCAAAAATAACAGAATTATTGTTGTATTTCTTTTACTCCAAATTTTTGAATACCGTATTGAAAAAATAATTGCAGTGAATCGATTAATTCCTAACACCAAATTCCAGATAGTGATTAAATTTTTTTCAAACCATGCAAATCCATATCCAGGATAAAAAAATATTACGAAACCATTTGTCAATAATGCACCAAATCTTAACAGTTTTGGAATGATATCAACAATGCAACCAAAAGTATAAATAATGAAGTAGGAAGTTCGAAATTGACTTTTATTTTGACAAAATTTGGCAAGGAAAAATAAAACAACAGAAAATTCATAAATTACTCCAAAAATATTTATCCAGTTTGTTACATCTGCTAATGCAAAAATGGTTTCTCGAGTTATACTAAACATCTAATATCACATAACAATCTCTCGGAAACTTTGTTAGAGAAATATTGGTTCACAGAAGAAATTAAATTCAATTTTATATATGATCAAATAAAAATGAAAATTACAGTATTATTCGTTTATTTCGGAAAACAATTTATTCTCCTCTACTTTTTTGATGGGAAAATTTTAATAAAATACTTGAGAAAATTTTTTATTTCTTTTGTTTTTGTAACCTTTAATCCTGTACTTTTGTTGTTTTTAAAAGAATTCATTGTTTTAAATTTTCTTAGTAATGTTTTTCACGTATTTGCACCTAAATATTTGTATTTTCTTATAAAAATTTAAAAATAGGCAACATGAATTGTCATTTTGAAAAACTTTTGATAAATTCATTAATTAGTTTTTTTTATTTAGAAAAAACAAGTTTAAAGAAAGAATTAACATGAAAGTCTTGAATTGGAAAATGCTAAAAAACTGTAGGTTGATCAACTGTTTGCATATGGGTTACGGTATTCGATGTATTTGAATTTGACTTTGAACATTGCTTTAATCGAAGCAGGGAAAGACAAGTTGAAATGTGATAAAATTGTAAATATTTTGAACGAAAATTGCTACTAAAAATATAAAACAGACAAAAATTACGCACTTAATCTAAAAAAACTTACGACATAATAAACAACAAAATTAAATCAGTGTAGTGATGGGTGGCATAGAATAAATTGCCTATGTAACCAAAAAACATTTGAACTTGCAGAATATTTCTTGTCTCTTGTGTTTTTTCCATGTCTCGTGTACTATGCAGATAAATTCTTGCAGTTACACGCCCAGCAACATAACCCAGGATAAATACCGAAGACAACAATGATTGAAACAATAGAACTTTTTCAGAGTTCTTGGTAGACTTTTGATTTTTCTTCAACAAAGTTATTGCTGCAATACATCCAAGAATTGTTGCAGCAATTGTATAAACCGTATCCAAAATGTAACCAAGGGCTATTTCAAAATCAGTTTCATACGCATAAATTTTATAATGTTCTATGCAAGTCAAATAAATTAAAGTGCACCAAGTATTTTGGAAATTATAAGAATGAAGAATAAAAGGATACAAGCCCAAAAATATGCAAATTATTGTTGTATTTCTTTTTCTCCAAATCTTTGAATACCGTAAAGAAAAAATAATGGCGGTGAATCGATTAATTGCTAATAACAAGTTCCAGATGGTTATAAAATTTCTATCAAACCAGCTAAAACCATATATCGGATATGAAAATATGATTCCCATGATGTTTGTAAGATTTCCACCGAAAATTAAAATCTTTGGTATTATGTCCACAATACATCCAAAAGTGTAAATGACAAAATAAGGTGTTTGAAATTGACTTTTATTTTTACAAAAGTTCACCATAAAAAATAGAATAACAGAAAATTCATAAATTACACCGAAAGCATTTATCCAATTTGTTGCCGTGTATAATGCAACGTTTGTTTCTCGTGGTATATAAATCATTTTAAACAATATTTAGTCATAAAATAGTTTTTAAGAAAATTTATAAGTTTTTTTATACAAAATAAAGTACTGAATTAAATACTGTAATACAGCTTTCTTTAAAACCAAGCAAGTTTTTTTAATGGGAAAATTTAAATGAAATGCATGAGAAAAAATGCCATTTGTTTTGTTTTTGTAATCTTTCACCCTGTACTTTTATTCTTTATTTGAATTCATTGTTTTTACTTTTCTTAGTAAATTTTTCTGCTTGTTTACGGCACCACCTTTGTTTGTTTGTATTTTGTCTTTTTAGCCTCTAATGAAAAAAATGTAGTGATGTGAGAATGGTAAAAAATTTGAACAAAAAATTTACCATTTTATAATAAGATCAAAGCTTTTTTAAATAAATTTTCCTGTTACCTTTCTTATCAGATTATGACGATTTCCAAATTTTAATGATATTAGAAATTTCAATACTTGTTAAAGGGTGGAAAATAAAATGCGTAGGACGAGAAAAAAATCTTCCAAGGTCATTATTTTTTTTGTGAATTTAGTTGTTTTCATTTCAATATATAAATTTGTATTTTCTTTTTCGAATAAAATAAGAGCAATTTGTCTAACGTGATTTTTAAATTATTTTACAGTTTTAAAATTATAAGTTAGAAACACACGGAAAAGCATAAAAAAACATAAAAAAATACTTTTGCATAAGTAACCAAAAAAAACAAAAAATAAGATGAAACAAACAAAATTAACGAAAGATATTGTGTATTTTTAAAAAACTGTAGGACGATCAACTGTTTGCATATGGGTTACGGTATTAGTTGTGTCGGAATTTGACTTTGAACATTGCTTTAATCGAAGCAGGGAAAGACAAGTCGAAATGCGATAAAATTCCAAATATTTTAAACGAAAATTGCTTCTAAAAATATAAAACAAACCAAAATTATGCATTTAATTTAAATAAACTTACGACATGATAAACAGAAGAATTAAATCAGTGTAGTGATGGGTGGCATAGAAAAGTGTTCCAATGTAAGCAAAAAAGGTTTGAACATTAAGGATGCCTCTTGTCTGGGGTGTGTCGCCCATTTCACCTGCCATATGTAAAAAAATTCGGGCTGTTACACGTCCGGCAACATAACCAAGTATGAATACAGAAGATGCCAAAGATTGAAACAGGAGCACTTTTTCAGAATTTTTTGTAGATTTTTGATTCTTTTTCAATAAAGTTATTGCTGCAATACAACCAAGAATTGTTGCAAGAATTGTATAAACTGCATCCAAAATATACCCGAGGGCTATTTCAAAATCAGTTTCATAGGCATATATTTTATAGTATTTTATGCATGTCAAATAAATTATAGAGCACCACATGGTTTGGAAATTATGCGAATGAAGTATGAAAGGATAAATTATCAGAAATAATAGGACAATTGTTGTATTTCTTATACTCCAAATCTTTGAATACCGTAGTGAAAACAGGATGGCGGAGAATCGATTGATTGCTAATAACAAATTCCAGATAGTTATAAAATTCCTTTCGAACCAATTAAAAGCGTATCCGGGATACGAAAATATCATTTCAGCGCTCGTAACGTATTTATCACCGGGAATAATATCCACAATACACCCCAACGTGTAAATTGCGAAATAAGACGTCCGAAATTTGCTTTTATTCTTACAAAAATTAACAAGAAAAAATAGAATAACAGTAAACTCAAAAGGTACTCCAAAAATGTTCATCCAGTTTGTAACATCTGTTAATGTAGAAATGGTTTCTCGTGGTATAGAAATCATTTTATTTACTCAGTTTAAGAGAATTATTACTTTTTATACGCGAAGAATGTTTGGTATACCAAAAATAAATACAGTAATTAAACTTTCTTTTATTTTCTTTTAAATGTTCTTTGGGAAAATTTAAATGTGAAAATCTCATATGTTTTTGTTTTGTAAACTTTAGTCTTGCACTTTTGTTCTTAATGTGAATTCATTGTTTTTACTTTTCTTAGTAATGCTTTTTGTCGAATTTCGTTGTATTTGTCTTAATATTTGTATTTTTTTGAAGACCTGTGTTTGTGGTATCGTAAAAGGCAAGCTGTATCAGAAAAGCGCTGGTTCTGCAAAATGGCTACAACTTTTTTTTTACTTGTTATTTTATTGTATATTTTGTGCGCTTGTGTCTTTTTTTATTTGTCTCGTTCTGCTACCTTACAATCAGAATGTATAAAAAATGTTATTATGATTATAGAAATGTCGAAAGGAAGAAAAGTCCTCAAAACAAATGCCGAGACTATTTCAGATCTCTAAAGAGTTGTCTTTGATTTTTTCGTTGTCAAAAACAAAGGTTTATTTTTGCAATCTATTTGGAAAACTTTTTTGATAAAAACTTTATAAATAAATGTTATTCAAATATGTAAAAGCAATGTAAAATTGTTAACAAAACAATTTTACAAATTCGAGAGTTACAAAAAATTAAAAATTATTTGATCTACCCATTGGTTGTACAGGAGTTACGGTAGTCAGAGTATTGGAATTTGAATTTTCACAGCGCTTCAAACGAAGCAGAGAAAAGCAAGTCGAAATACGATAGAAATCCAAATATTTGGAACGGAAATTTTGACTGAAAATGTAAATTTTAAATACTCAAAAATAAAATCGTCTTTTGATAAAAAAAACTTACGACACCATAAATAAAAGAATTAAATCAGTGTAATGATGGGTAATATAAAATAAATTGCCTACATAACCATAAAAGTTCATAACATTAAGTAAATTACTATCTCTAGTTTTTGGATCCATGCTTGTTATAATGTTCTTATAAATTACTTGTGTTATGCGCCCGGCGATGTAACCAAGAATGAACACAGATGATGCCAAAGATTGAACTAGCAAAACTTTTTCAGAGTTTTTAGTTGCTTTTTGATTTTTCTTTAACAAAGTTATTGCTGCAACACATCCAAGAATTGTTGCAAAAATTGTATAAACCGCATCCAAAATATAACCAAGTGTTAATTCAAATTCGCTTTCAAAAGGATATATTTTATAATATCTTGTGCAAATCTGATAAATTATAGTGCACCATGTATTCTTGTAATTGTAGGAATGAAGAATGAAAGGATAAATCACCAAAAATAAGAGAACAATTGTTGTGTTTTTCTTACTCCAAATCTTTGAATACCGGAATGAAAATATAATAGCCGTGAATCGATTAATTGCTAACGCTAAATTCCAGATGGTTATAAAATTTCTATCAAACCAACCAAAGCCATATGAGAAGTACGGAAATATTGGGTAACCCTTGGTAGCTCCCAGAACCGAAGCCTTTGACAATATATCCACAATGCATCCAAAAATGTAAATGAGAAAATATGGAGTGCGAAACTGACTTTTCTTTTGACAGAAATTAACAAGAAAAAATAGAACAACAGAAAATTCATAAATTATTCCAAAAGCATTTATCCAATTTGTTACATCTGCTAATGTAACAAGTGTTTCTCTGGAGATGAAATTCATGCTTACAGCAATTTTTTGAAACAATTTTCAACAAATGTTGCCGCTGTAGTAATGCATTTTTCTATTAACAGTTGAAAATAATGTAAATTTTTTATCGCTTTATATTAAACCCTGATACATAAAAGATCAAATATAACAATCTTCCGAACATTCATATAGTTTCTTACAAAGAAATTTTTTTGCTGTTTAATAAGACTATTAAAAAATACTGTAACAATTTTTCGTTTTGGAAAAGAATGTTTGTCTAAATTTTTTGATGGGAAAAATGATACAAAATGCTTGGGAAAAAATTCATTCTTTTTGTTTTTGTAACCTTTAATCCTGTACTTTTATTCATTATTTGAATTCATTGTTTTACTTTTCTTAGTATTATTGTTATGAAAATAGTTGTTTGCACTTCAATATTTGTATTTTTTTTTATCTGAAAATAAACAACATTTTTTATATTTGTCATTTTTAAAAACTTATTTTAAGTTTATTAATTAAAACTTTTATTGCAAAGAATATGTCACAAAGAATATGTGAAAAATAAAGAAAATAAAATTAAGCATGAAGGTTCCGAAGTGAAAAAATATCAAAATACTCTAGGTTGATCTATTGTTTGCAAATGGGTTACTGTATTCGACGTATTTGTGTTTGATTTGGAACAGCGTTTTAGACGGAATAGAGATAGACAGGTTGAAATACGATAAAATTCCAAATATTTTGAACGGAAATTACTCCTAGAAATATACGATAAAAATTAAGCGCTTAATTTGAACAACAACTTACGACATAATAAATAAAAGAATTAAATCAGTGTAGTGATGCGTGGCATAGAATAATGTTCCAATGTAACCAAAAAACATTTGCACGTTCTGAATGTCCCTGGTTTGTGGTGTGTTGCCAATTTCTGCTGCTATATGCAAATATATTCGTGCAGTTACACGCCCTGCGACATAACCCAGAATAAATACAGATGATGCCAACGATTGAATCAGAAGCACTTTTTCAGAATTTTTTGTTGATTTCTGATTCTTTTTTAACAAAGTTATTGCTGCAATGCATCCAAGAATTGTTGCAAGGATTGTATAAAAAGCATCCAAAATATAACCAAGGGCTATTTCAAAATCAGTTTCGTAGGCATAAATTTTATAATATTTTATACATGTTAGATAAATTAAAGTGCACCAAGTATTTTGATAATTATAAGAATGTAGAATGAAAGGATACAAACCCATAAATATGCAAATTATTGCTGTATTTCTTTTGCTCCAAATTTTTGAATACCGTAATGAAAAAATAACTGCCGAAAATCGATTAATTGCTAACAGCAAATTCCAGATTGTAATAAAGTTTCTGTCGAACCAACTAAATCCATATGCAGGGTACAAAAATATCATAGCAGCACTAGGAATAGCTTGTGAGCCAATATTTAAAATCTTCGGAATTATATCCACAATACACCCAAAAGTGTAAATGACGAAATAAGATGTTTTAAATTTACTTTTATTTTGACAAAAGTTAACAAGAAAAAATAGAATAACAGAGATCTCATATGGAACTCCAAAATAGTTGACCCAGTTCGAAGCTTCATACAGTATGTTTACTGTGGATCTGGGGATATAAATCATTGTATGTGCAGCAAGTAGTATTTTATATTCAAATTTATTCTTTTTGTTACAGAAAAATTATTTTTTTATATATTCGTAATTGAATTCTGAATAAGTCTATGTACAGTAATAGAATTTATTAAAACAATAATTCTATATCGCTGGGAAAATTTAAATGAAATTCATGGGAAAGAATTTCCTTCATTTTGTATTTTTATTGTTTTTGTAAACTTCACTCGAGCACTTTTATTCTTAAATTGAATTTATTGTTTTTACTTTTCTTAGTAAACTTTTCTTCTTGTTTATGGGTTATTTTGCATCTATTTGTATTTTGTTTGTGAAAATCTGGGATGAAAAACATTGAGCACTTACAATCAAATTAGAATAATTCCTCATTCAACAATAAGTTTAAAAGTTTTTTTTGTAGTATTGATTGCAATGCAATGACACAAAAAAATGAAATTTAAAATTTTTAAAACATTGTTTCATTCAAAAGCGATTCATATTTTTCAATGGTAAAAAAATCAAAACTAAAATTCTTTTAGATTTCAAACATAAGAAACAAATAGCAAATATTTAAAAATTTTAACCATGTCAAACGAACATTGACTTTAGGGATTGTCCAAATCTGATATCGGGTTTTTCCATGATGTTTGCCTAAGGAAGCGTTAGGTTTTGACTAACCCCCTCCCCCCTTAAAAACACAGACGTCAGATCTGGACAATCCCTGAAATCAATGTTCGTTTGGCATGGTTAAAATTTTAAAAATTTTGAAATTAAAAACATAGGATTACTTTTGTGATAAATTTCTTTCGGCGCCAATGCTGTTTGGAAAAATCAACAAAGAAAAGGTCTTTTAATATAAATGTTAAAAAATAAGTAAAAGAATGGCTATTGTTAACATAACATTAAAAAACATAAAATCAAAAATCAATAGATCTTCCGATTGGCTGCACTGGAGTTACTGTCGTCAGAGTTTTGGAATCTGATTTTGTACAGCGTTTCATACGAAGTAAAGAAAAACAGGTTGAAATGCGGTAAAATTCCAAATATTTTGATCGAAAATTACTCCTAGAAATATACGATAAAAATTAAGCGCTTAATTTGAACAACTTACGACATTATAAATAAAAGTATTAAATCAGTGTAATGATGTGTGGCATAGAATAAGCTACCTAGATAGCCGTAAAAGTTGGATACATTTACCATGTTATTATCTCTTGCTTTGACATCCATGCTCATGATTATGTTCATATAAATTGTTTGTGTTGCACGACCAGCGATATAGCCCAGAATAAATACCGAAGAAGCCAAAGATTGAACTAGCAAAACTTTTTCAGAATTTTTAGTTGCTTTTTGATTTTTCTTTAACAAATTTATTGCTGCAATACATCCAAGAATTGTTGCAAAAATTGTATAAACTGCATCCAAAATGTAACCCAGTGTTAATTCAAATTCGCTTTCAAAAGGATATATTTTATAATATCTTGTGCAAATCTGATAAATTATAGTGCACCAAGTATTTTTGTAATTGTAAGAATGAAGAATGAAAGGATAAATCACCAAAAATAAAAGAATAATTGTTGTATTTTTTTTACTCCAAATCTTTGAATACCGTAATGAAAATATGATGGCTGTAAATCGATTAAAGGCTAGCACTAAATTCCAGATTGTTATTAAATTTTTGTCGAACCATGCAAATCCGCTCGAAAAATACACAAATATTTCAAATCGCTTTCCAGCCAAAATTGAACCTTTTGACAATATATCCGTAATACATCCGAAAGTGTAAATGACAAAATAGGGTGTGCGAAATTTACTTTTGCTTTGACAGAAATTAACAATAAAAAATAAAACAACAGAAAATTCATAAATTATTCCAAAAGCATTTATCCAATTTAATACATCTGTTAATGTAACAAGGGTTTCTCGGGAAATGTAGTTCATGTTTACAACAATGTGGTTACTTTGATATTAATCGCCAATGAAATTTTTATACTTTTTTTATAAAAACTATGAAATATTGTAAATTTTTCTTTTTTTTAATTTTTTTTCCTTTTGCACAAAATGAAATGAAATTCACAAGAACAAATCCCAAAAAAAATTCATATTTTCATTGTTTTTAGTAAATCTTTACTCTGCTGTACTTTTATTCATTCTGTGAATTTATTGCTTTTGTTTTCTTAATAAAAGCGTCCGCTTTTTCCCTTCGTACTTTCATTGTATTTTGTTTTTCAAATCTTATAAGAAAACACTTTATTTCAAATTTTAAAAAAAATTTCTCACACTTTCAAAAATCTTTTTACACAATGACATAATGTTTACAACAAAATTTTTAAACTGACAAACATTTTACATCTTATTGGATTTTAAAAAACTGAATTCAATTCCAATTGCTGAATTGCAGATAAAATTTGAATAACAAAAAACATTACTAAGAAAATTGAAAACAATGAATTCTTTAAACAAAACAAAAGTGCAGGATTAAAGGTTATAAAAACAAAAGAAAAGAAAAATTTTCCCAAGATTTTTTTAACCATTTTCCCATCAAAAAGGACAGGAGTACATATTTGGGTATGAAAGGAATTACGGTATTTATTTATACATTCAATACAGACCTCAACCTTGTATTCTCAGATATTTATTATTTTTTACTAGATTTATTTATAAATTGAAGGAAAAAATATATTATCAGATACAAATATAACTCTACTACAATTAGCCCTTTCCCACTTGAGTAGCACTGTCGAGGGTGTCTTTTTCTTAAACGAAATTTGAATATCAAACTTTCAACAGAAAAGACAGGAAAATTTCAAGTGAGGAACAAATTTTGAATTTCAAGCTCCAACAAACTTTTTTCGAAGTTGACATTTTGCCAAGCCTTGTTGCTTGACTTGAGCTTTCCATTTTCTAATCACCTCACTTTTCCCGAGCTTGATAGTACTGTTGAGTACTGTAGCTCCGAAACTAGACATACTTGAATCCAAATTCATGTCTTTCTAATGTGAATGCTGATACCGTTATCAGTTTTTGTGCTTATATGTTTAGACTTCCGTAAGCCATAACATCAAAGAATATTTTTAATTCCGACAATTTCGATTTGAATTATTCTAACTTCTATAAAATTTTCTTTATTTGATTTCTCGTGTTCGAGTAAGTTGATGATTTTGACCGTACAGCACATCAACTTTTGTTAGGGTTACAATGATTGATTTGTTTTCCGTCACACATTTTACACTGATAAGCATCAGATGATTGAATTCAGTCAGTCCATGATTCAGATATGACATACGAGAAAAGATTCGTTCTTCTTGTCACATACATTCAAGTTTCCAATACTTTCTATTAAAATATAAAAATTGCAGCGTAATTTCTTAACGCTATTAGCAAAAAATAAATGGTTGACAAAGGAAAAACTTTTGGTTGATTCCTTCTTTGTTAGTACTGGAATTTTTGTTCAATTGTTCAATATCATGAATTCTGAAAATCAAATCTTTGCTCCGAATCATTACTTCATCAAACAAGAAGCATCATATTTTTGCATTTCCGACAATGATATGATGCTTCTTATCATTGTCGTTACAAATAAAAGTTAGAACATATTTTTATATATTCCTGAAAAAAATCTGCGGAGAAATACTGATTCAGATTTTGAGCAAAATACATGAGGCAAATGCTACCTGGGTGGGAGCAATTTTCGATTGCCTGGGAGGGAGTAGAGTTATATTTGTATCTGATAATATATTTTTTCCTTCAATTTATAAATAAATCTAGTAAAAAATAATAATTATCCTATACAAATATAACTCTACTACAATTAGCCTTGTTTATCATTGAATCATAGCATTGCCTCCCGAGAGGAACGATTCATAACTAAGGATTTGCGTTATTTTGACTAAATAACTACGACTTCAAGAAGAATAATTTCTTCATCATTGTTGATGAGATCACCTCTAATCACAACTGTTATACTTTGCTTTAAATGGAACTGTATTATGTTGTGAACATTCTGCTCCATGTACTGTAATATAAGGTCTAAGAATCCCGAAATTCAACATTCCAGTACAAACATCGTCATTGCAAAATTCGGCTTGCTTACAGTCAATTGCTGGATTTTGATAATAACAATATTGTCGTGTTTCATAGTTTTGTTCTTGTACTTTCCATTTTTACTGTTTAGTTTAAACAACTTTCATTTTACCAATGTTGAAATTTATTACATCATTAAGTTAAATAATGAATTGTATTCAAAGACAAAAGGCACCGATGCCGTTTTGATCGCTTTAAATGTTTGCTTCGTTCTTCATTTTTTGTTAATATAGAAGCAAAATTTATCATAAACACTTGTGCGTGACGATGACTGAAGAAGAGCAATAAATGATGTATAAATAATTAATAATCGTGGATTAGTATGCAAAAAACATGATTTAAAGAAATATATGGAGCCGTTTAATTCGCAATACATTAATGATTACGGTAGTTTCATTGAAAAGTAATCATATCATACTTTAAAAATGTAGCAATTTTTGTAAAAATCTCACACATAACCGTATCGAATGTAACCATGTCTTTGCTCTTTCTTTAAAGCTTCAATAGATAAAATCATATTCCATATTTAAAGCTTATGCTCCAACCATAATTACACTACAAATGCATGTTGGAGGTGAAAAATGACAAAAAATTTTCAAGTTCAAATTTTTTTCATTATTGAATATCATTCTTACGATACGACAAATGCTATCGAGCTACATTCCATAACCTACAGAGGAAATAGAGAATGCCAGATTAAGTAACTGTATATTTTTCTGTGTTCCGCAACACTGCAGTTTTTGTGTCAACCACTTAGTTATGACAGTATCGACATACCGTAATCTTCAGAGGTTAATTTTATTATGAAATGTATATCTTCTTTTGTAAAATCGATAAGAGGTTTTCGAGCATACATTTCTTGCCATTTTCCACCGTAATGAAAGAACTATTTTAATATTATTGTCATCAAGATGAACGACACTTCCTAGATACAAGATACAACAAAAATTTTTGCCCGAGCAAAACTTATTGTAATCAAGTTGTCATTTTGTCAAATGCATCTCCCATTTCATTAGTTTTGCCATTTCAGATCTTTTTACATCTTGAACAGAATTACCAAAGATATTAACGCCCGACGAAGTTAATATTTTGGCACTGTGTATGACTGCTTACTCAAAAATGGTTGTTAAAATTCATAAACTTATTACATTTCGGATATCAAGATTATGAGATTTTGGTTTTTAATTAGTCATTTTTTTAGTGTTCCATAACACTTAAATAACTGGTACCAAAGACCCATTTCAAATGTTCAGAGCAGTCTAAAATAATTTTAGTCAAATGCATCAGTCAACTAAGATCACTCCAATTTAGTTCTTACAGTAACCGTCGTTGAATTAAGCGACATTTTCAGTTCTATTGAACTGTGGAAAAAATTAATCCGATGCTACCGTTAGCTTTGGATATATAAATCAATCAGATTAGGAGTTTTAAACTTCCCATGAAGTTGGAATGAGTGTAAATGTAAAATATGGCATTAAAACATCATTTTTACTCTTGTGAGATATCAAAGCTTGAATCAAAGTTAAATAAACGCAAAACATGAGAACCAGTGCTTTGATGTTTGCTTTAATAGTAACCCGTGTTACCACAAATTACTGAAGTCATTATCTTGTTCATTAAAGGAAACAAATATTACGGTAGTTGGGAAAGATTTATACCATTTGTCTTCAATCTTTCCACATAGATCTGATTCATAAGTAATGTGAATCCTTGCAACGTAAATGTACGCGAAATATCTTATCAAAAGAAGCGGATTTCTTTTTAATAAGAGATGCCAAAGATATTAGATGATAATTAAAACTTCCCATGAAGCTTTCATTTACAATGCTTAATGGAATGTGTTTTACAGTTTCAAGCTGTTGCATCCGCATGCGAGCTTCTAAAATAGATATAAATCTTGAAGAATTGTAAATGTATTAAACTGTCGAGTAATGGTAATTCAAAGTTTGTAACCCGTGTTACAAGTGTTAAGTTGAAGCAAAAGTTTTTCAACATTTTATAATCGAATTTCGTCCATATTGAATGTTTTAACTGGATTTCGTTTTTATTTGCCTAAGATTATTTGTTGCAACTATGCCACGATTGTAACACCAAAAATATGTATTTTGATCGCAAGAAAGAATAACTTCCCGAGAAGTTTGCGGTTGCTACTTTTGTTAGCTTTTTCATTCTTCCATAATGTACAAAACCAATTTAAATTATTCTTTTTCTTCCCAAGAAGAAAATGTAGATAAATCATTTGATCAGTTTATCAGCTTTTGGTCTTCACACAAATGTAGCATCGAAATTACGGCAACATACAAAAAACATCACGACGCTTAAAGAAAGAGTGAAACATTTAACAGATATCTCTGAGGAAAATCTATACGTTAAAATTTTTTTGTTATGCAATCCCGAGATTGTGTATACATTATGGTCAACATTTTATACATGTTCAACAAAAAATGACTTGATATTGAAACAGAAGCATATATAACCCCCGAGGGTCTGGAATTTTTAATTAATTGCATCCATGCAATAATAATTGAGAAAGTTTTACGTTGAATATGTTGAACTTTGTTGAACTATTTTAAAGATATTGTTAAATATATTTCCAGCAAAGCCGACACTCATATAAAAAAGATGCTGTAGACTTCATTGAGGTAAGAATTGTATGCTTCCCGTGAAGCAACAAATATGTTGACCCATTAGGCATTAGAAGAATTAAGCAGCTTCGAGTTGCACTATCGATGAATCCCTGGAGGGATAAAAACAACCACTTCTGCACACCAAACATTTCCTAAACACAATTAACCCCGAAAATATTCATAAAGCGTTTTAACATGCGCAACCAAAGATAATTTCAACTTTGAATACCCATGTATTTCATTAATAAGTTCTTATCCATAACGAATCAATAATTCTTTGACAAAATTATAATTTCTTTGATGATTACAACAATTTAAAGTTCCCGTGAACTATTTGTCGAAGAAATTTTGTAACATTATCTATAAAGAGTTCCCCGCGAAACTGATAATGTAATTTCAATTGTAGAAGCTTCCCGAGAAGCACCATTTCGGGTTGTTTGTGGTCGTTTTTTTTTTTTTTTGATGAAAATCTAAAATATCGCAACCTGGCATGCAGCCGGTGAAGGTTAGACAAAAACAAGTCATCCAAACAGAATAAGATAGTTTACCATTAAACTTACTGATGGATATATTCATATAAAAATAAATTAAGATGATGGTCGAAGGTAAAAAGAGAAGAGGAATAGTGCCGACCATCCGACACATGCTGTCGAGGGAAAAGTGAGGTGATTAGAAAATGGAAAGCTCAAGTCAAGCAACAAGGCTTGGCAAAATGTCAACTTCGAAAAAAGTTTGTTGGAGCTTGAAATTCAAAATTTGTTCCTCACTTGAAATTTTCCTGTCTTTTCTGTTGAAAGTTTGATATTCAAATTTCGTTTAAGAAAAAGACACCCTCGACAGTGCTACTCAAGTGGGAAAGGGCTAATTGTAGTAGAGTTATATTTGTATAGGATAATTTATAATTTCATAGAATAGATTGTGTTAAACAAAGTACTGTAAATAATGATTTATATATCAAGTGAAACATTTCTAACAATAGCAGATGTAACAAATTGGATAAATATTTTTGGAGTAATTTACGAGTTTTCTGTTATTTTATTTTTCATGGTGAATTTTTGTCAAACAAAAAGTCAATTTCGACAACCATATTTCGTCATCTACACTTTTGGATGTATTGCGGACATAATACCAAAGATTTTAATTTTTGGTACAACATTAACAAAAAATTTCATAGTATTTTCATATCCGGTGTATGGATTTGCATGGTACGACAAAAATTTAATCACTATCTGGAATTTGCTGTTAGCAATTAATCGATTCTCAGCAATAATTTTTTCCTTACGGTATTCAAAGATTTGGAGTAAAAGAAACACGGCAGTAATTTGCATATTTTTGGGATTGTATCCTTTTATCCTTCATTTGCACAATTACAAAACCATGTTTTGCACTTTAATTTATTTAACTTGTTATCAGGCAAAAATATCTACACAAGAAACAGATTTTGAAAAAGTTTTCGGTTATGTTTCTGATGTCATCTTTACTATTCTTGCAACAATTTTTGGTTGTGTTGCAGCAATAACTTTATTGAAAAAGAATCAAAAAGCCACAAAAAATTCTGAAAAAGTTATTTTGATTCAGTCTTTGACATCTTCTGTGTTTTTGCTTTGCTATGTAGCTGCGAAAATTACTGCCACATTTTTTATACCTCCTATAGACACTGCCGTTAGAACCCCTGAAATTACAAATATGATAAATGTCCAAGGATTTTTTAATTATACTGGCAATTTGTTTTATGCAACACATCATTATGCTGGTTTAATTTTGTTGTTTATCATGTCGTAAGAACTTTTTCAAAACTTTTTAAATTGACACTAATAAAATATTAATATTTTTAGAAAAAATTTCCGTGTCAAATATTTGGAATTTTATCATCTTTCAGCTTGTTCATCCAGATTCCACTTTAAAGATTGCACAAAAACAAATTCAAATATTTCAACCACCGTAACCCCGATACAAACAATTGTAAGACAAAATGTTTTTTAGTCTTTGCTTACTTTTGCATGTCAAGTCCTACAATTATTTGTTGCATTTTTAAATAGATTTTGTTTGTTTTTAATAAAATTTCTTTAATTAAAATTTTATGACTAGAAGTTAAAAAACAAAAATGTTACTATAAAAATTTTGTATTGTTCGCCAACTACTTTTCTGCACAAATAAGCCCAAAATAAAAGTCAAAAAAATTTTTAAGAACAAAAATACATAAATTTATGTTTTCTTATGCTTTGTAAAACTGTTAAAATCCACGAAAATGGTAAATTTTTGCTCGTTTTTTTACTTCAGTTATTTAGTGAATTCAATTACAGTAATAAATTAATGTTTAAAAACATATAAAAAATTAATTTCACAAAAGTTATTATTTTGTTTTTAAAACTTCAATGATCAAAATAGCACTCGCTAATCTTTAATGAATTCATTATTACGTTTTTCATAATTTATTCATGAAAAATCAGTTTTTGCTGATCAAAAAATCAAATAAGGATTATCAGTTTTTGATTTGAATTCATTACCAAATGATCAAATCATTGAATATTGATGAACTGATTTAATCCTCATGTTTATGAAAAAAATAATCTGATAAACATGAGGAAACGAAAACTTTTATTAAAATTAGAATATTTTATTCGTAATTTTTGATCACGTGTAGGATGTTTTTGGTGATTTTTTGAACTACATTTTGTAACTGTCATAAAACTAAATACGACTAAAAAAGAGGGACCAATTATCAAAATTAACAAAATTCTTACGGTATTACAGAAAAATATTCTAACAATTAAAATTTGATTCAAGATCGAAAAGACAAAGTTTAAGATATTTTCTTGAAACTCTGAAAGTTTGCAAAAAAGTTTGCGTCAAATGAGTAATAAAATGTTGTCACTGCAGAGAAAATTAAATTATATTTTATCAAAAATGAAAACTGTAAGATGCTGACTTGTGTAAAAACGCGTTTTCTAAAATTTTAATAACGGTTTTAAATTTTTATGCTTATCAGCATCTGAGTTTTTAGAACATTAAATTTGTTATTTGTAGTACGAATAATTAAAAATTTAATAATTACCAAATATTTAAAAAAAATTAACAAAATTGGTCATCGACCAACGAAACTGAAATAAACAGACAGTCGGTGTTTTAATTCAAATTTTCTTTTTTGATTCAATTTTTTCAACGACGTTTTTAGCTCAAAAAATGAAACAAAATTTTTGTGAAACGTCTCAATCTTAAAAAATTATTAATTTTTATTTAAAATATTGTGAATTTAAGTGCATTGTTTTGAAATTTATGAATATTTTATCAATGTTTTTTGTAAAATTAATGGGAAATCGTAGAGTTTGAACAACCACAAAACATGCCGGAATGTTTAAAAATAAAAGGTGAAACATGTGGCCATTATAAAAAAACAACAGAGTTATCTTAAACACAAGATTAAAAAATATGAGCTTAAAATTTCAGAAAAATCATATTTTAAAAAAGTAGAGAAAACGTCACCATTGTTATTTAATGTAATAATTTCTCAGGAAAAATGCAAAAATAATTTTTGAGTGAGAGGTGCACTGCTTATTTCATCATACATTTTGTATTGTTGCTCCTCGACTCGTTTTTTGTCACTTTTTATACATTTTGTGACAGTGTGTAAATGAAAAGAAAAAAGAAATTTTATTTCAGTTTGAATCTTTGTATTTAATCAAAAATGACAGTTTGAATATTTTAATAAGCTTGTGGATAAAAGTGTTTAATTGAAACATTTACGAAAGAAAAATAATGTTTTGTCGCTTATACTGTAAAGGCCGATATAACAGTAATAATGAACAGAGTAAATACTTCAAAGAAAAGGAACAAATGACAAAATGTGTTACATTCAATAAATATCGATAGTAATTTTGTTTTTTTTAACAGAAGATACAAATAACGTTTTATTAAAATTTAAAATGGTTGTATCAGAAATCGATAATGTTTACTTTTTGAATGATTTGTTTAAAAACTCTTATAATAACTTTGACATAAATTATGATTTAGTTTTATCAATTAAATATTCAAAAAAAGATGACAGAAGTAAATGAAATGCATTCACATAATTATTGTTTTTACAACATTCAAATCAATTTGATCACTTTTTTCAAACAACGTGTAACACAAAATTTTCAGAATTTTTATTGCTAGAAAATCAAAAACAAAGACACGATTTTGATGTTTCTGTTTTTAAAAATTGTCCGATGTCAACTCAACATAAGCAAAAAATGTTGCTCGAAAAAAAGAAAGATGGCGAAACAAACAAAAATAGTCCGGTTTGAAATTGAAACTTTTGCGTATTTTTTCAAATCAATTGTATTTATTCTTTTTCCTTGGTTGTTTTAATAGTAGAATATTTTTGCAATATTTTATTATCTATTGTTTGATGGATAAATTAACAGGTAAAAAAAAGGACTACTTGCAACTGAATTAATTGAGGTTAAAATATCCAAAAAAAATTTTAGAATGGGAACATTATTTTATCATCATCATAATAAAAGTTTCATCTTTTACAAAAAATCTTTTAACGTTTGAAACTAGTTTGATTAATAAATTTGTTAACACCAAATTAAATTTGATTACACAACTGTCACGATTTAGAATGCTGACCAATTATTTTCTGGCGGCAATAAACGGGATAAAAGAAGAAAAACAATGTTACACTTTCGCTTAAATAACGTTTAAGGACGAAAAGCTCAATTTGGATTATTTTGCTGTAACGCATATGGACATAAAAAAATAGAAGCTGATTTTCAAAATTATTAGTAGTGAGAAAACTAGTTACTTTTTTTTTGTTTTCAAGGAGTTTTGTCTCACAGAATAAATGTAAAAGAAATTTAATTTTAAAACAAAACCGGTCCGTTTCGGTCCAAATTTACGGTCCAAAATTTTGAAAAGTTGGTGTTTCAGATGTAAAATTAAAATCCGGACAAATTGGCTAGAGCAGATTTTTTCCCTATTAAAAAGAGTTACAGACGAAAGACCGAATAGACCGGACCGCCAACACTGTTTGCAGCTAAATCCATTTAGGTCAAAATATGCACTTGATTCTACGTTGGAGGTGTCCTGCAACGAATAAGAAAAAACAGCCTTCTTCAACTTCCTACGTGGTACATTGGGTATTATGGACGTAGTTCAGAGCAAATTCGTTATCATTCAACTCCGAATTTTTATTGAATCTTTAAGTGTTTTATTTATCATGAGCGGATATCGGGAAGCTGTGATTCGATTTATGAAATCTGTTTTAAGAGGACTTAGATTTAAGTTTCCAGGGCGAAGTAAAATTCCCGTGACAACAATTCATAGTGGAAATCAAGGCTCTCGTACAACTCAAATCTCACGACGATCTCGCTTAACTGATAAATCTAAATAGCTTTTTTATTATTTTGTGTACAAATTTGATTGGGAATAATTTTTTCATAGTGAACATATTTCATTTTGTTAATTTGCTGCTTTTTTTAATGTAATCTGATTTCACTACCCATATTTGTGTTTATAAAAAAAGAACTGTAACAAAAAGCTTACCACAAACAATAAAAGGGAACTGCAACATATGTTAAAAGTAACACACTAAGTTAAAAGTAGTCTAAAACGTAGATTTTTTGGTTCAAAAATTCCTAAACTTTTGCAATAAAAATTTATCTTCTTTACATTTTAAGTTGTGTTTATCATGTTTTCAATTTTACAGTTAATTAAAAACAGCATAAATTATTGTTCAATAATAAAAAGCGGAAAAAATGTTATACTCATAAAGCAAAACGTTAACCCATTTGTGAAACCCTTATTTGGAGGTAATAAATTCGGTTTTGTTTCCGATGTTGTAGTTACAGGATATGTTTCACTGATTGTTTCAATATACAATAAGACATCTGGAATCCAAGTATTATTTGTTGTTGGAGCGGTATTACTAAAAACAATTGAAAAATTTGTTTCTTTTTGAATATGAACAGATTCTCCCAAGTTCAAACTAATAAAATGAATATATTAATATTTATATCAATGATAACAATAAGCAGACCTTTTATTTTCAGTGTCTAATTTTACAAATACTTCATAATTCTCGGATATATTAAATTTTTCTGCGGTTATAAGCGCATCATAATTTGCAAGATTATAGTAAAAGCGAAATGTTTTTGGAATATTAAAAAAATATTCTGCTGCGGGATATAGTAATGCTTTTTTGTAAGGATAAGAATCGATGTCAGGGCAATATCGGTGTGAATCAATTTTTAGTAGAAAAGATGCATTCGAAGTTTCATTTGGCATAGATTTTGCTTCAAAGACGACACTTTTGTTAACATTCATTCGAAATATATCTGAATGATTGTCTTCAGCCTGTCCTTGAATCTCCAAATGCATAAATATTAATTTTTCTTCACATTCTTTGCCAATTGTTATCTAACAAATTGTTTTGTATATGGATATTGTTTTGTGGAATTTTTACTTACTGTGTAATTGCAGGCGTAATTTCCACAGTAATAGTGCTTATATTTATATTTATAAATTGGGCCATAGCTTCCGTATTCGTATTTCACTAAACTATTATTGCCAATGAAAAATTCTTGACTTCCTTGTTGACAATCAACTACAATGTTAAAATTTGAACAATTGCACTCTAAAAAATATATTGCATTTTGTAACTTTTTTATTTTGGTCGCCTTCGACCCAAATACAATAACAAAATAGTTTACTTTTGTAGAGAAATTCAACTTTAAAGCCATATCCACTGATACTGCCATCAGCAATGAATTCGAACAGTATTTTTCTTGCTGAATCATTTGTGTAGCCTGGTAAGACGCAACTGCCATTTAAAATATGCGTTTTATTTTCAGAATAGTATTGCACAATGTCAACATATGGTTCAATGTTGAGTTGTGGTTCAATAATAACTTCTTCATAACTCGGTATAATTAATTCATATTTGCATTTCGCATTGGGGGAATGACCAAATGGTGCACTCCAATACCTGCTATATTTTACACAATTACCGTCGGTTTCTGTCCAGTTGTTTTTTACTATAGAAATATATGCTTCAAATTCTTTGGTCGAGGAATCTTTTGCCAATCCAAAAAGTGAAATTTTAAGATAATTGTCACTGTTGTAATATGGTTGGAATAAATTTATATTGTGTTGACTAAAAAATGAGCACAAATGTAATAGCATTGTTTTTAAAATTCCATTACTCCAATAAGTAGTTTATTTTTCGTACATTGACTGTGATAGTAAAAATAGTGTTTTATATCTAAATAAACCTTACGTTCTGAACAAATCAGTGCTGTTTTCTATGTTTAAATTATTTAAAGGTTGCAAATTTAAATTTGTGACTACAATTTTAAATCCATATCCAAGGGGTGCTTGAAACTGCCATAAACATGAATTTTTCCTTGTAATTAAGTTATTTCTGGAACTATTGTAATTGTCTTCCAAGAATAACGAATCATTCAAAAAACGCAATTCTTCCAATCCTGACGTATCATTTCGTAAAGTAGCATTAGAATAGTAATGAGAATTTATAGTAAACATTTGCGTGTCATCAGTAAACATAAAGGGCTTCTGTCGACTTATGGATTCCATCGGACAATCATCTTTCCATTCATCAAATAGTGCAAATCCGTGTAACGGATCATCGTATTCAAGTTCGTAAACAGGTGTGTTTGAAATTACATGGAATATATTATAGTAACTCCTCAAACCTACCTTTATAAAAGAAAAAAGAAATAAAAAAGCACCTACCTGTAATAATGATAGACATCCGTCAGTACCAAGTTAAACCTTTTGTTCTAAAACATACATATTTTTGTGCAAGCCAACTTTTTACCTTACCTTTAGGGAAGTATTAGAGTTCAAAGTAAAATTTATCCGACAATAATTTACTGGAAATTCAAAGAATAATAAATCATTGTCTAGCATTGATACCTCATCATCTCTATTACATATAAATGTAGTGTTACAGTAATTAAAAATGAAAAAAATACAGAAAATTTGAAAAATATTCATGTTTTTGTCCAAAAAAGAAAAAAAAATGCATAACAAATTTTTTTGTTGACAAAAACAACGACAAAATATTTGTGATAAGAAATCACTTGACATTTTACTTGTCACCAAAGTTTACTGCATGGTACATTGTTTGTTAAAAATTGAAGCTTGGTTTTAAGACTGTTAAGAACTTTGTTTATACTTTTTACGTCATCGTTTATTGCTGCTTTGTTTAAAAAACAATTTAACATTTGTTCTTTTTTTATTTAGCCAATAAAAAAAGTTTTAGAATTTTCGAATATAACATATGTTAGCAAATATTTCTTGTGTTCTAGCAATTTTTATTGTTTTGACTTCCGAAAAAAAATTGAGTTTTGAAATGCATGTAAGAACCCCTTTGTACAATAAAAGAATGGTGCTGCTTTCTTTTCTCCCTTCATTCCTTTTTTTCACATTTTTGAAATCCGAAAAATGAACCTGATGTTTGTCACATTATTGTAATGCAAAATACATGACTTTATTTACTTCATAGTACATTTCCAAAAAACAAAACAAATAAAATTTATACAATTTCAATCGTACAATTATGAGTAATAAAAAAATTATCATATTCGAACATTTCAGCAATCAAATAATCATTCATGCTCAAATTTTCACGATGTTTGACACCAAAAGAGTTATTCGAAATTTGACAAAGGTACCATTCAACTTCATTTCTTTTTTCAATCAAACATGAAGATGATGGAATTTTTAGTTGCTTATTTTCTAATCTCCAATAAATTGAATCAAGCCCAATATTTCGGGACGAATAATTTTTCAAAAATTTAATAGCTTCAACAATTTGATCATTGGCAGCACATTTTCCATAGAGCAATTGTCCAACATTATTTGTTACGGTTACTAAAATAAATGTAATTGTTTAACATATCAAATTTAAGAAAATCAAACATACCAGATACTTCAGAATTTTTACATGACAAAATTTCACTTAAATCATCATATGAGAAAAGGAAACCTTTTTTAACTAAAAATTTTCTCAAAATTTATAAAACTAAATATTTGTTTAAAATTTCCTTACCAACAAAATTCGTCAAGAACTTGAATGTCATATTTTTGAAATCAAAATACGGTAAAAATTCTTGCATTTCGGCTTTTATTGCATCATTCAAATTGAACACTTTCTTCCATGTTTGTTTTTCTTTAATTAAAGATTGATTTTCTGCCCAATCATAAACCTAAAATATTTTTGGGTACGGCTTATGCAGATTTTAAAAAAAACTTACTGCTTTGAAAAGTAATTGCTGTTTTAAAATATTGTTTATGTTCAATGAAAGAAAATATTCTTTAATCGTTGATTTTTCAAATTTTAAAATTTCTTTTGATAAAATTAAGCTTGTAAAATTATTTAAAATAAAATTTTTTAGAGCAGATTTTAATCGAATCAAAGAATAAGTATTTGCATGTTCAAGTAATTGATTAACATTCTCCAAAGTTATTTCCATTTTTGATAAAAATTCATCACAAACATTCTTGAATACAGAAACATCATAAAATTCAGCAATATCGGTCATATCAAATATATTTTCATTTGTAAGGTTGCATTTACCAGAGTAAATAAATGTTAAAAATTCTTTAAAATCTTCAAAAATACATCCGTCAATTTTGGTTGATTCATTTTTAGAAGAAGTCCATCGATCAGAAAGCATTGATTTGAAAGTTGGCGATATTGCTGATAGCCGAGTTTTATCAGCATAAAGTTTCTGAAATATAAATTATTTTTATATATACAATATTAATTATGGAGAAAATTGTTAAAAAAATAACTAACCTTTCCATTAATTTCAAAAATGATATCCATCATTTCAGAATCTTGAGATTTGAAAGCTTCAAAAACACTGAGTTGCAATTCATAAAGATTTTGTCTTTCATCCATTTTTTGTCAAAAAATAATTTATGCTAGTAAAACGAAATGATAATAAGTTTTTTTTAAAACAAAAGTATTGTTTTCACTTGATAATAAATTAGGTGGGACAAATCTAACCAAACTTAATTTTTCGCAATTTTTTTTTTGTTGCGAATGTGAAAAAAATTCTTAGAAAAAATTGTATTGATTTTTAGTTATTTTTTCGAAACTTTTGTTGACTATAAAAAACAAGACAATGAAGAGGGTGAACTTTTCTTGAAATAACAATCAAATGCTGAGAAAATTTAAATATTTTATTTACATTCTATCTGATGTTGGTATAATTTTTGTTTTAAAACTTTTTACAAATGTATTCCTGTCATGCAATTGCTTGTTAATATTTCGAAGCAAAAATGACACACTCAAGAAAAATAAATTTAATTAAGATCAATTCTAAGTTTTGAACATTACAAAATATTCAAAAATAAAGGCCCCTTTTTTCTCCAGTTTTTTGCAACTAACTGAACAAAAGCTGAAAAGCAATGTTTTTCATTTGCGCAAAAAACGATGCTTTTTTAATAAGAAAAAAATTTAGAACCAATTTTTTATTGCAAAATTTTTAAAAAGCAGCAGACACAAAAAAATTTCAAAATACTTTTACAGTGTCCGACTTTTTCTGATCTTTTTCATTATAGCATTTGAAGGATTCCTCGGACTCTGACTCCATGAGATTTTACACCTCAAGAAAAATTTATTCAGTAGGAGCAGTAAGATTTGCATTTTTCAAAAAATCGAATATATTTTTATTTTATTTTTAAAGCTTTAAACAACGTTTTAAACAATTTTTTTTCTTTTACTTACAATAATTTTGTTGAATATTTGTACGTTGTTGAAGCTTCAGAAGAAAGTGTGCTGCAACAAAAATGTTGCACATTCGTAGAATAAAGTTTTCAGGGCTTCCCGAAATGAAATAAAGTAATATACAATTCTTTTAAATAACCAACAAATAATAAAAACATAACAAACAGTGTTAAAAATAACTTTGGGGGTTAGTTGCCGTGAAAGACAAAGATGTCATGGGGTCGAATGGCACGAAAAAGAAAAAATTTTATTTCGCCTTGTTTTTCAGATGTGCCGTTTTGATTTTTGGTTTTAAAAAAAAGTATGTAAAATTTTAGTTTGAGAATTGGCAGATATTTTATTTTGGCAAAATCTGTTTTAATATTTTATCATTTTTGCCTAGCGGGCATAAAAATGTTTTGGTTTTTATCTTTGGCTATAATAATTGATACCATACTAATAATACAAATTTATACTTTTTTAGGGTTTAAAAACATATAAAAATCATTGATTCGTGAATTAAAAATGTTAAACTCAAAAAGAAGATGTAATATATAAAATATTTTGATTTTAAATGTCTGGTTCTTGGTTTAATTCGTGGCTTGTTTACTTGTAATTCATAAAATTATTTGTTTAATAACTTTTATAGCAAAGTTTAAACAAATTTTGGTTTAATTTGATTTATTAAGAGAGACTATACGACAGGATTCGAAAATTGTGTTACATAAAATTTTTAAATGAAATTTTTTGTGGTCCATTCGATTAAACTAGGTGAAAAAACATTATTCTGAAAGTTTTGGGTCAATCTATCTCGCACTTTTGATTTCGGAGTAATTGAAAGTTATTGTATTGCCAAAAATGGAAAAATTCGGGAAAAATCCAAAAGTGAATCAATTAAAAAGTTATTAACCATGATTGTACATATAAGTAAGGGCTTTTGAATGCATATTAGAAAAAATTTTTATCTGACCCCTAATGTCGAAATTTCGCGTACTGTAATTTTCGACACAGAAGAAAAATTTGCATATCGAATTTTTTAAAGCAGCGACATATCACACCAAATAGCCCTATATCTGGGCTTTCCAAAAATATAAGATTTGTGTTATTCCAGTGGGTAATTTGCGATAGCCAGTAAAAAAGGTGCGCGTGATCAATATCTCCAACATCAACCTTGGGGTAAAACTCATGTATGATGAAAGATATTGACATGAGGTGAATTGCACAATGAAATATCATTATGTAAGAGTATTCTGGGTGAGTTTCATGACATTTGGATATCATTTAGGAATATGCCATCAACGTGAAATTTCGAAATTTAGCAACATTAGACTTCGAAGGGAAAATCAAGGTAATTTGGGTTTTTAGCGAAAAATAAAAGAGTTAATGCTTTTAAAACATGAAATGGATGTAATATAAGTGATTATAAGCAATAAACATTGATATATCGGTCATTTTTGATTTTTCCGGTTGGTTTGAAATTTGCCTTATTTTTGACCATTTTTCGTGGTATCAAAATTCTGTCAAATGTCATTCCTATCAACTTTTTTTGCCGTTATCGATCAAATATAGCATGTTTGGAATTAGTAGGTACAATTTCAACACCTGGGGATACCCTCTTTTTATTTCGGATCATTTTAAAAATCATGGTATTTTACGCATATAAATTATCTCTAAAATCCATGTTTGTCTTCCAAAAAAGTTACAAAAACAATTTTTTCGACTTCAGTAACAATATTTCGTAACATTAAACAGAAAAAGAAAATTAATCGAAAAAAAATCACTAATTCGAAAATCTGAAAAAATCGAAATTTTTGAAAAATTTGCATAACCATTAAATTTGTTCCTGAACAATTTTTACAGGCAATATTAATCATAAAAAATAATTTTGAGACACTTTGAACCTTTTTGAATGCAAAAAACAATGATTTTAGAGATAATTTATATGCGTAAAATACCATGATTTTTAAAATGATCCGAAATAAAAAGAGGGTATCCCCAGGTGTTGAAATTGTACCTACTAATTCCAAACATGCTATATTTGATCGATAACGGCAAAAAAAGTTGATAGGAATGACATTTGACAGAATTTTGATACCACGAAAAATGGTCAAAAATAAGGCAAATTTCAAACCAACCGGAAAAATCAAAAATGACCGATATATCAATGTTTATTGCTTATAATCACTTATATTACATCCATTTCATGTTTTAAAAGCATTAACTCTTTTATTTTTCGCTAAAAACCCAAATTACCTTGATTTTCCCTTCGAAGTCTAATGTTGCTAAATTTCGAAATTTCACGTTGATGGCATATTCCTAAATGATATCCAAATGTCATGAAACTCACCCAGAATACTCTTACATAATGATATTTCATTGTGCAATTCACCTCATGTCAATATCTTTCATCATACATGAGTTTTACCCCAAGGTTGATGTTGGAGATATTGATCACGCGCACCTTTTTTACTGGCTATCGCAAATTACCCACTGGAATAACACAAATCTTATATTTTTGGAAAGCCCAGATATAGGGCTATTTGGTGTGATATGTCGCTGCTTTAAAAAATTCGATATGCAAATTTTTCTTCTGTGTCGAAAATTACAGTACGCGAAATTTCGACATTAGGGGTCAGATAAAAATTTTTTCTAATATGCATTCAAAAGCCCTTACTTATATGTACAATCATGGTTAATAACTTTTTAATTGATTCACTTTTGGATTTTTCCCGAATTTTTCCATTTTTGGCAATACAATAACTTTCAATTACTCCGAAATCAAAAGTGCGAGATAGATTGACCCAAAACTTTCAGAATAATGTTTTTTCACCTAGTTTAATCGAATGGACCACAAAAAATTTCATTTAAAAATTTCATGTAACGCTCAAACTGTAAATTTTATGATCCTGTCGTATAGTGTCTCTTAAATATTCAAAATGAGATGAAAATAAAAAATGAAATACATTCACACATTTCGGTAAACAAACTGAAACGAAATTCGAATCAGTTTGTTTAGCTTTTTCAAACAACGATGTACAAAAAATTCCATATTTTTTAATGCTAAATGTTGCAAGAAAAACAAAAACGTCTGCAAAAGAAGCATTTTTCATTTTTTAAAAACTGTCCGAGGTCAGTCCAAAAAGCAACAAATATAAGAAATTGCACGAAAAAAAGAAAAACAGCGGCAGAAACAAAAATGGTTGTTTCGAAATTGACATTTTTGGGTATTTTTTTCCAAATCGATTGTATTTTTTCTTGTTTCTTGGTCATTTAAATGGTATGTTTTGCTATATTTAATTACTGGTTTTTGCTTCATTTTTTAAAAATGTTCAATGTCAAATTGACAAAAAAACTCTATATTTTTTATGTTTCAATGTTGCAAGAAAAACAAAAACGTCTGCAAAAGAAACGTTTCATCATTTTTCCAAATTGACATTTTTGCGTATTTTTTTCAAATCGATTGTATTTTTTCTATTTTTCTTCGTAAATTTTTTTGCAATTTTTTATTAGGGTTTTTAATGGATTAAATTTTAAGTTATAAAATGTTGTAACTGTATCAATTTTGGTTTAATTATCCACATCATACTGAGAAAAAAAGCATTAATTTATAAAAAAGTACAAAAAGTTTCCTGTTTTACAGAGTTTAAAAAAAGTTCAGAACCAGTTTGACGATCGATTTTTTAAATTATTAAATTTTTAAAAATATAAATTACCTAATAATTATAAAACTGTAACGATTTACGGCATCTAATTGCAGAATGTCAAAAGCTCATTTTCAGGCGTTAAATTTTCGAAAAAAGCAAACGAAAAGACACAATTGACAGTTTCCCAAAAAATTTGTTCAATAAAAGATCGTTGGTTTTCTTAGCTTTTTGCAATTGCATTTTTGTTTTTGCGGAGTTTTTTATAAAAAACCAAATAAAATTATAGATATTAAAATTTTAAAGAAGTTTTTCTTTCTAAAACATTTTTGAATATTTTAGCTTATTTTAACAGTTTCTTAATATTCATGAAATATTAATAAATGGTCTACTTCATTTGCTATGGAAATTTACAAACACAGAATATTTACAATATTAATTTAAAATTTTTTAAAAGGCACTTGATCGTTCATATTTTTAATATTTTAATTTTTAGTGGTCCAATACTTACTTTTTTAAGCCCCTTTTTTACTGCTCCATTTAATCAACAAACTAAAGTGAAAATTTTTTTTGCAGAAATATGTTTCATTCACATTTATTTGCCTAAAAAACTTTTAAAATATTCAAACAAAAATTTTTAACGATTAACAAAAACGTTGTTTTCGATATTTTTAAGAAAACAACAATAAATTGTTGATGTTCAAAAATGAATCATGCATTTTTTCGTTTTTATTTCGTCTTGAATCATTTTGTTCAATGAAAATTGATGGTTTGAATATTTTGGTGCACTTGTAAGTAAAATATTTGTTTAAACGTATGATAAGGAAATCATATTTTGACGTAAAAAACGCAAACAGAACGAACTCAACAGTAACATTTCTCATTTTTTTAAATATTCAAACAAAATTTAAAAAAGATTAAGATAATAATTTTTTGTGCTTGAAAAAACACTGCAAAAATATTTGACAATGAATTAATTCTATTTTTTTGGAAGTTTTCTTTTTTCAGTTTTGCAAATATCAAAGAAAAATTTTTCTTTGTTTCTCATAGTGTTCAATATACAAAACAAATCGCATTTTTTTCCTTGCGAAAAAAATAAAGAAGAAATATTTTTTTTGCAAATGTCAGACATAAACCTTTTCATTTTTCAGTTCGTTATCTTTCTTTTTTATGTTGCAAACGAAGGTAACACATTTTTGATGAACGAGAATATTTAAATATTATTTAATTAATAAAACAAATATTTTATTTTAAAAAACACATATACAAAGTCGTGGGTAATTCAAAACTAAATGTTTTAACTGAAAAAAATTTATAGTCAGCATTTTTAAATTTTTTAGATGTTTACAAGTTGAAATGCATTCGGTCATTTAATATTTTTATTCAATTGTAGTATGCATAGAAATAACGAGGAAATATGTTTTTAGCAACGTCAGATGGCACCGAAATATTCCAAAAATTCTCTTTAAATGACATTTTTCTGTTGAAAAACTTTGTCAGAATTTATTTTTTTTCTTTTAAACAGATGTTATTTCTTTGGTACAAAAACGACAGATATCTGCAATATTTTGGATACAATCATCAACGAACAAGTTATTCTTTTTTTTTTAGTTTTGAATATTTTGTTGCTTTTTTAGTCACATGATTTTAAATTTGAATATGTTATCCTTAAATTCAGAAAACAAAATTTGGTTTGTAAAGCAGATTTCGGGAAAATTACGAAAAGATTACATTAATGAAAAAATGCTACTTTTAAATTTTAACAATTTGAACTTATAAGGAAAAATAATTTCACACATTAATTTACAGTTGTAACAGCAAGCGAGACATTTTTGTGACTGATATGATATTTAAATTCTTTTTAAGCAGTCGTTTAATATTTTTGAAAAAATCATAGAACACAGAAATTAATAGGGAAGATATTGGTCGAGGATAATATCGAAAATAGTGAAAGGCAATCCGCTCCGCGGGACGAAAACGCGGATTACGGATTGATCCGCCGGCGCAGTATTATCACAATTTTAAATTAACAAAATTAAATTAACAATCTCAATGTTTTAGATCTCAGATGTAAAATCTCATTCGTGACTGCGCCGATCCGCCAATCCGCGGCGCTGATCGGCGGATTGGTGGCGGATCAGAAAAGTTGGCGGAGCGGATTCACGGATTAATCCGCGGATCCGCATAAATAAAGAGAGAAAATGAAAGTTTTTAATTTTGTAAAAATTAAAAGGAAGGTGATTTTACATGTAAATAGTCAGTTAAAATTTTTTTCGTAGGAAATTTCAGAAGATTATCAAAAATCTATTGTGGAAAATATGCATGAACTTATTTTAAGAAGATCACTCCTAACAGCAAAAAATGCTCTGATCGTAAACTCTGGCGGAGCGGATTGGCGGATTATCCGCGGATTTGAAATCACCGCGGAGCGGATTCGCGGATTGCCTTTCACTAATCGAAAAGCAATGACAGGATTTTTTAAATTATTGATGATTATCGATTTATGGTATCAATTTCAAAAAATTGACAGCTTTTTTTGATCTCATTGGAAGTAAAAAATCAAACAAAAAAAATAACTCCAGATTTTTTTTAATTGCATTTTTGTTTTTACGCAGTTTTGGCGAACAAAACAAATAACGAAAGAGAAAATTCTTGTATTTAGTCCAATTTCAATCCGAAGATTAGAAGCTATCATTAAATTATTATTTGACTTGATCGTTGACAATTTTAATCATTAAATTTTTAACGATCCCGTAATATAGCTTTTGTGTTAACAAAACTATTAAACAAGCTTAAATGAATCGCAAATCTATTTCATTCAAATTCATTAGCCTAAAACAAATAAAATTAGGAGCAAATCAAATTTTAATATTAATTTTAAAATGTTCCAAAAAAAGAACAAACGCAAAACAAAAATGGCTGTTTCGAAAACGCCTTTTTTGCGTATGTTTTTTCTTATCGATTGTATCTTATGTATTTTTGTCGCTACGGAAGCAGTGGTTGAATGTTTTCAATATTTTATTATAGTTTTTTTGTTGGATTAATTAAAAGGTAAGAAAAAGGGCCATTTGTCACTTTTTGAACATATCTCAAAAGATGATAACCAGCAAAAAAAAACATTAATTTAATTAGAAATAATAAAAAAAACTTCCTCTTTTACAAAATTTTTTTTAAAGTTGGAAACTGGTTTAATAATTGATACTTTTAAATTAAATTAAGTTGTTTAAATGAAATTAAATCTGATTACAAAACTATCGCGATTTACGGCATCGATTGCAGAATGTTTACAAATGTTTAGTAATTATAATAAAAAATAAATTAAAAATGCCCAGAATAAAAGAAGGTTCGAAGATAATTATCTTTCACTCGAGATGTATTAATATTTCTTCTTATTGATGTCATGCCATCAAGTAGTGGTTGCTCATTCTGAATTAATTGCTGCTTTTGTTTTTAAGTTTGATTCATGCAAGAAACAATTCTTTGAAATAAATGCACAATTAAAAATGAAACAAGCTTTTAAAAATTAAATTTAACTTTGTCATTTCGATTAAATTTTTTAAAAAACATATTATCTATTTTACAAACCTTTCATTAAAATATTCCAATATTTTTCTTCGATCAATATTCGCTCTCCACATAATTAAAAAAGCGCAAATATCAAAAGCAAATTGTCTGGCGTTTTTAAAATAAAGCATTTCTGGTCATTTTCTTTCACAAGCAAAAAATGCGATTCATTTTTCACCAGCAAAAATTTTTTGTTTAAAGCTTTAAAATTGAAAAAAAATAAAAATATTTGTTTGAATACTCCGAAAATGTTTTACTCTTACCAATTTATCACTATGATGTGAACGAATTATTAGAGTAATTGCGACAAGAAATAAACTTTTATTTTATTTATAATGTATAATATAAGTATTAGTCTTTTTGTCACACTGTTTAATAAACAAATTTAAATGAATCTTTTTGCAAAAATATTTCGGCAAAATTCGTATGTCACAAAGACTTTTTGAATATTCAAACAGAAATATTTAACGTTTAACAAAAACACTATTTTTGATATTTGCAAAAATTTGTAGAAACAATTTATATTAAAAAACGAATCGCATTTTTTGTTTGCTAAAGAAAATGACAATAAATGTTAATCTTGAAAATAGCAGACTTCGTTTAGTTTTGGATCTTTTTGATGTGTTGAAAAGCGATGTCCAGATGTTTTCCCGACTGACATTTCCCTGACTAAGATTTTTTTCAAGAAAACAATAAATGTGATTTCACAAACCAAATGCGCCGAAAATTATTATGAAATTGTTTTCTGCTTTTTTGTTAAACACACATGTTGCCGAAAAATTGAATTTTTAAAATAATTGATATTTTTTCAAAAAAGAAAAAGGTTTTGATACTTTTTTCAAAGTTGAAAATTAGTGAAACGAATGAATTTTAAATATTTGGTTCATTTTTGTTAAAACATAAAATTTCTTGAAAATAAATAATATTGTTCGTAAAACAAATCTCATTATGCAAATGTCTTTCATTTGTATGACCACATTAGAAAAAAATTTAAAGTGTTTTTTAACAGCATGGAAAATATTGTGCAGTTTTTGGCATAACAAATCATCACTGATAAAAAAACATCTTCATGCCAGAAAAGAACAAAGGCTAGAAAATATGTAAATAAAACGCCCAACATCATACATTTACCCTTAAAGTTTGCTCATGAGAAATATGTGACGGTTTTTTGCTCAAGCTGCGTTATTTTCAGTTTTATTTCAACAGAGTTGTCTTCATTCTGTGATATTTTGGTTCCCGTAAATGTAATGAAGAACATTAAATTATTAAAACAATAATAAAAATTTCTTCTTTTACCAAGTTTTTAATAAATGTTTGAAACCAATTTAACCAATAATGTTTTTAGATGATTTAATTTATTTAATTAAAAAATATCACACAACCATAAAAATTTACGCCATCGATTTCCAGATGCTCATTTTCTGGTCATACATATTAAATGGGGAGAAAAATTGAAAAGTGGTGTCTCCCTTTTGACCAGTGTTATCGCGCTACCACTTTTTCCGCTCCCGCTCCGCTCCCGCTCCCGAAAAAAGTTGCGCTCCCGCTACCGCTCCTGCTCCCGCGCTTCCGGAACCGCTCCCGCTACCGGAGCGCTCCCGGGAGCGCTCCTGATTTTTACCGCTCCCGCTCCCGCTTCCAGCTTTTTTAAAGGATAAAATTTTTATAACAGTAACAATAAAATTGTTTCTTTTAAACAAACAAACAATAACAATTAATCAAACAGTAACAATAAAATTGTTTCTTTTAAACAAACAAACAATAACAATTAATCAAACAGTAACAATAAAATTGTTTCTTTTAAACAAACAATAACGATTAATCAAAAAGTGAATTATTTAAATAAATCATTAATTTGTTATTAAGATATTCGTGTTTGGCACGATTCTTTAAGCCTCTTGTGGCAATTGCTGCACTTGAAAAAACTTGTTCACAAGGAGAAGATGAAGCAGGAATCGATAAATGTGTAAATGCTAGATCTTGAAGAAACTTCTGAAAAGAAGCCCTTTATTTTTTATTATAGGAGTCTGATTTAAAAAACTTACTGTATCTGTTGGAATTTGTTTCCAAAAGTCAACACTGTTACGATCCAAGTATTGTCCATCAACCATTTCTTTCACAAAACTTGTAATTCTTGAATCTTGACCATTTTGCGGTTGCTGTCTTTGTTGTTGGATTCTGAATGCAATTTGATCTCGAAGAGATAAAGTTGATTGTGGTTCTTCAGGTTGAATAGCAGCATTATCATTTTCAGTAACAGATGGAAGACGCTGTTTAACAAAGTATGCAATTCTTGCAGATGGAATATCTTGTAAGCAAATTGCTTGTTGAGGATCAAAGAGGGCACATAAAACAAAATGTGGATCGAAATCATCATGTTCAATATTAATAAATTTCCCAAAACGTTTTAAAAGTTCATCATTCATTGAATTCTTTAAAGTTTTTAGCACACCAGTTGCAGCTACATTTGAAGTAATAGCGATTAAATCTTTGATTTCTCCATAAACTGCAGAAGATGTAATACTATGACTTTGAAATTTCATGATCGCATATTGAAATTTTTCCAAGAGAAACGCAAAATCTGTTAAAAGAGCAATATTAGCAGAAGTAAAAGAAATTAGCTTTTTTGCAGGTGGAACTTCATTCAAAATCTGAGCGACTTCTTTCCAATATTTGACAAATCTGATGAGCATAATGAAATGACTGTTCCACCTGGTCTTTGCTGGCAGAATCAAAACGGATTTAGTTAATTCATAAAACCGTGCTTTTGCTTTCGGACTTTTTCGGATAAATTTGACCATCCGGCGAGCTCGAGCAATAAGTTTCCATATTTCGCTATTCTTTTTTTCAACACTCATCGATAAAACACGTTGAAGAGAATGAATTACACAAGTAATCCGTAGCTCAAATTCCATTTCTTCCTCAGATAAGGCATCATCATCAGCAAGTTCATACTCATATGAATCGTCATCATCAGAAATTTCATCGCATTCTTCAACAAAATCATCTGAATCAGATTCGCTATCACTTTCAATAACTTCTGCATCTTCAGCTTGTTTCTCTTTTGGAATGTCTAAAAGCAAAAATCAATCACTGTAAAAGTTTGATAGATATACTTACAAATCTTTTGATTCTTCAAAGCACATATCATGTTTGATGCTCCGTCAGTAACAACTTTTGAAATTTCATTCAATGAAAGTCCATAATCGAATAACAATTCTTCTAAAGCCTGGCATACCACAACACCTGAATGATAATAATGAAGTTTATGTAATCCCAAGAATCGATTTTGTAGTATGTAATCTTTGTCGTAAAAATGGAGAGTAATACCAAGATAAGAAGAAATTCCTGTATCAGCCCAAATATCAATAGTAGCAGCACAACGAGACATTCGTGCTTGAATTTCTTGTGATAACTTAGTTTTAACTTTGGATGCTTGACGGGATAATACACTGGAAAGTCCGCTTACAGAAGAAGGAATCTAAAACAAAGATCATTAATAAAATGAAAAATAATGAACTAACAAACCTTATATTCACGACGATAGTTTCTGACAAAGTTAAGAAATGTTGGATTCATAACAATAGACATACTCATTTGAGGCATTGCAACGAGCCGAGCCAAATTCTGCTCTTGTTGTTGAAAAACGATATCTGATAGTTTTGGAGCATCAAAGAATGTTTCTTTTGGAGTTACAGAAGTTGTTTGCTTCGCAGTCTTGGTGAGAGAGAATTTTCCATCTTCAGCTTCAACTTCATTATAAAGTCCAGGATTACAAGATTTAAGATGTTTTTTCAAATTTGAACTTTTTGACTTGAAAACTCTTTTGCATTTCTTGCATCTTGCTTCATCAGAGACAACATTAAAATGCTGATAAACGCAGCTTTTTTGTTTAAACATATCAAAGCTTTTTATAATTAACACATTCCAAACATTTGTTAAAACCAAAAAAGAAACAACAAAAAATTGCTGTTTGTTGGCGTTTTTTTATCTTGAGTATTCGCATTTTGCCAAAAAAATGTTGTTTGAAATTTAAAATTTTTGTTATTTCTTTGAGAAGAAAAAAATCTGTTGAAAGCTTTTGGGAGCGCGCTCCCAACAGAACCGCTCCCGCTCCGCTCCCGCGCTCCTGGAACCGCTCCCGCTCCTGAACCGCTCCTTGTAGTTGGAGCGGGAGCGGGAGCGGGAGCGGTAGCGGGAGCGCGATAACACTGCTTTTGACAAAGAGTAAAATGAATCATTTCACACATGGATAATATTTTCCCCCCAAATTTAAAGCAAATTCATAAAAAACAATAGGTATTAAATTTATTTTGTTAAAATAACATAATTTAATGGGCAATGTTCGTCAAAGAATACCAATTCTTTCTTACAATTGTAGCAGCAAATGTTCAATTTAAAATTTTTATTGCTCTTGTAGCTATGTTCAATTTTTTCTGTTTTAAAATTGTGAAATAAATGTTGAATGATTTAATTTAAAATTGCCAATTCAATAAATTTTCGGTAAACATTTTTTTCTTCTAAAAACTCCTTTTTAAAATAAAATATAAAAATAAAATATTTCAATACTTTTTTCCATCAAAAAATTGTTGCCTTTCAGCATAACAAAAATGCGCCAAAAGAAAAAGCAAAATATTTATGTCTGACATTTTTAAAATAAAACATTCCTTGTCTTTCTCTTCAAAAAAATACAACGCATTCGAAAAAAACTTAAAAAAGACAAATTTGTGTTACGCTTTCTTTCTTTTTTGTGTAATGTCTTATTTTTGCTGCTTTTTTATTTCGCAATCAAACAATTTCAAAAATCATAAAAAAAGTTTCCATCGCCAAAAGTATTGTCTTCATTTAATTTTTGTTTGAATATTTTGTTTCTTTAAATAGATTTGTCATGTGAATTCTTAAATTCACTTGAAACAATTTCAATTATTTAAATTTGTATTTCCAAAAAACTTGTATGTTTTGATGTATGCCTCATAAAAAATAAATCACATCTTCTTATTATCAGATTTTATTATCTGCATAATTGTCCATAAACCAATAATGCAGACAAAATTTTGCAAACTAATTTTTAATGTTTGAGTGTGTAGTTTTATGTAGTTTGGAAATTGGAAATTTGCATAAATTGGAATTTCATTTTCTTAGGGTTCTAAGTTAGAAATCCTCTAAAGAAACCCAATATAAATAACCCAACTTGTCTTAAATTTTTTTTCCACATAACACAATTGTAAAATTTGCATAAAAATTTTTTAACAGTCATAGCGAAAAAATGTTTTGTTTTATTATGTTTTTATGTCATATATCGTGAAAATTTGACTCTCATTGATTATTTAATTGCTGAAATGTTTGAATATAATAGTTTTTTAATTACTCAAAACTGTACGATAAAAATTGTACATTTTTTTGTGATTTGAAATTATAAATTTTGCGAAATATGGTTGTCCCTTTACATTGTCTCATAATTGCTTTCATTTTCACGTTTATTATTCTTCCACGTTACGTGGAGTAATTTTTCAGAGCTAAATTAAAACTGAAATACAAAATGACAGAATATTCAAAATGTTCACTAGAAAAGCGCCGAAACAATTGTTTTTTGTTGTTTTTTGATCCAAGATATCGCTAAAAATTTCATCATTGAAGAAACTTTACAAGAAAATACTAGCAGTGTTTGTGTTTCAATGTAAACGTTTATGGTTGTATAATAATTTTAATATTTTAGTATTATACAATTGATGATTTCCAAAATTGAAAATTACTTACTAAAAATATCAGAAAACATCGAAAACTCCATAATGGAGTTTATGAAGGATCGTTTTTAAATTTAATTAACAAATTGCAGCAAAAAGAATTTCATTATAAATATTGTTTAATTTATTAATTACAAATTAACAATGCTAATAATTTTAAGGTGGTGATCAAAAAGCCTTTCAGCGATAATTAACCACAAGTTTGCCAAAATACTCATTAAAATGTATAAAAATTGTGTTCCTTTCATTCCCTGGTTATTATAATAAATTCCTGCAAGAAATGAAATTTTAATTAATTAATCATGGCAAAGATATTTTTTTTTAATGCTTTGTAGTTTTGTGAACTCCGTTCAATCAACTAATATAAATCTTTTTTTAGCAGATTAAAATTTACAAGCTTTAAACGTTTTTAAAATATTCAAACGAAAGAATTTACAATTTCGAAACCACTTTTTTGCAAATTATAAATAATATAGCAAAAAGATATTTGATGCTGTAAAACGAAAAGCATCTTTTTCTTTCGAAAGGTGAAGACTGGAAATGTTTTTGTTTGTCAGTCATAAACATTTTCTTTGCATTCTTTCAGTTTTCATTCTTTTTTTTTATGTTTGATTACAACATTTGATTACGGGAAAAAGTTGTTTATTTTTTGAAAATGAAAGTGAAAAAAATCACAAATTATTGCAGTGTTTTTGCTTCGATCAAAAATTGTTTTGGAATATTTTAATGCATTTTTTAATCACATGATTTTAAATTAGAACCTGTAATCCTTATATTCAACACAAAAAAATTTGGGTTGTACAAAATTTCGAGGAACTTCTAAAAATCATTAACATTAGTTTAAAAAAAGCTATTTCAAATCCAACATTTTCTACACAAAATGAAAAATAATTTGTCACAGTAATTTATTGTTGTAACAGCACAAGAGACAATAATTTGAATGATATTTGTATTCCTTTTTAGCATTCGTTTAATGTTTTTTGAATAAATTACAGAACGCAGTGATTCATTCAGGGACGAAATCAGTGGAAGATAACATGATGTGAGATTACATTTTTCGAAAAAGCAAAAAAAATTAAAAAGGGTAAAAAAAGGGATTTTCGAAGGTAAAGGGGCGGTGCGCCTCCTCCTTTATGAAGAAGAAACTTGTTAAATTATAATTTGTGATTGTCGTCTTTTATTTCGGCAAAGAACTTTTTCAAATTTTATCATTGATGTTTGACGGCTTCGAAATTCCAATCTGTTCAATCAATTGTTTTTATTTTGGACCATTTCGTGAAACTTTTCTTCCCCTTTCATCGCTAAATTTTGCAAGAAAAACAAATACGTTTTTCAAAGAGAATTGAATGATTTTCGGTTCGCTAAAATCGTCCGATATCGACACAAGAAAGCAACAAGTAAACGCCATAACACAAAAAAGGAAAGAAGGTGGAACACACAAAAAATGGATGGATGACATGTTTATTGTTTTTTTCTGCAAATTGATTTCACTTTAGTATTATTAGTAAAATTTTTGCAATATTTAATTATTGGTTTTTCGTTAGGTTTATAAATATAAAAAAGGTACATTTTTAACTGACTGAATATAGTTGTAAAACATTAAAGTTCGCAAAGACTGCACAAACCCATTAAATTATTAAAAAACAAAATTTTTCTCTTTCACACAGATATATTGGATTTTATTATTTACAAAAGGGAAATAAATTTGCAAATATCTGACAAATCATTGCTTTTTGTTTTAATATTTTGAGCGTCCACAATTTTCAGTTCCTACCAAAGAATAGTTTTTTAATTAAATCCAAAGATTTGATTTTTGAAAATTGGGGCTACTCATACTACAAATATTTATGCAATTAGTTTTGGTTTATTAAAAAAAGCGTGGGGATTTTTCATTTTTAATCCAAAACTATAAACATTTGCACAATTTCCTCTTTTTTGATCAAATTTACGGAAATAATTGATTATAAGAATTATAAAAAACAACAAATTCAAATTTATTTTCTTTAGCCGTCGGTTTTTTTGTTTTTCTAACAATTTGATATTTCATTATTAAAGGTTAAAAAAGGTTAAAGAACCCCATAATCAGACCAGAGGTCGTGGGGGGGGCCGATGCTGGCGCGACTTTCCAGCATCTGCACTTAGCATTTAGGTGTCCGGATCTAAGATCCTTGCCGGCGCAACCCGGTGGTGGACCACCCCCTTTCGGGAACCTTCCACTCGAGCGGAGAGCTCATATGAGTGTACCCATTGCCTTCCAATTGGTAGCGCCTGGGTTGGGCACGCACGGGGATTCGAACCTTCCACTCTTTCGAGTCTCTGTCCGACCGAGAGTCTATCGCTCAAACCACTCGGCCACCCGTCCGCTATTTCATTATTTTTTTTATTTATTTTAACATAATATGCATGTAATTGTGTTAAGTAAAGAATCTACCTTTTGCATAAAATATTCAAACAAATTTGTTTGCTTCTTACTAAAGACTGCGGAAATATTTGACATTGAAAACGAATAGATTCTTTTTTTTAGAGAAAAAACAAATGTTTTCCAAATGTCAGAGAAAAATATTTTTTTTTCGGCTTTTTTTCCGTTTTACAGCTATTATTTTATGAAAAACAAATTGCATTTTTTTGTTTGCAATAGAAAGGGACAAGAAATGTTACTTTAGAAACGCAAGACATAAACATTTTGTTCTTCTTTTTTTGTTATGTTGCTGGTGAAGGAAACATAGTTTTAAAATATTGGAATATTTTATTAAAAAAACACATAGCTAAACAAATTTTTAAAATTAGATGAAAATTTTATCAGAAGCAGTAATAGAGGTGGTTAAGAGAATATTTGCATTAATTTATAATGATTTGAGTATTTTCGATTCATCTGAGTAAAATAAGTGATTTTTTAAACATACAGATCATTGACATCATTAAAATTTGCTTGATTTAAAAATTTATATTTTTGTTGAAAATACTTTACTTTTTTACTGACATTTCTTACCCAATACTTATTTGGCGAAGATGAATTAGTTTTTATCTGTTGTAATAAAAGTAAAACAACACTGCATCATTTTAAAATTCATCAAAATAACTAGTACTAATGATTGTTTCGTTGAATGTGTCAGAAAATAATATTTTAGCAAATTTCTTTTTTTATTTGTATGTAAACGAAATGGTCAATTTTTTGCAAAGTTTGAATTTATTGAATTTTTTACCTCTCCTAATGTTGTGAAAAAATGTTCTAACGTTTATTTTACAATTCAGCGAAGCAAATAAAAAAGCTCAAAAATTAAAAACTAATTTTAGAAAGCTTTTTCAAAAAACAAAGTATTAGTTCAGCGAAAAATTGGTGTTTCAAAAGATTTATGCCAAGCTCGTTTTTCATTCGGGTGGAAAATGAAGAAAAATTCATTGCTGCAACGTTTTTAAAGCAATACTAATTTTTATTTTAGTTTTGAATATTTAGTAAATATGTAAAAAAGTTAAATTATTAAATTTTGATTGATAACATATTGTAAAATGTATTCGTTCTTAAGTATGGTAATGCATTCATTTTTTGTGCATTACATAAGAAATACAATCAATTGCATCATGACACTGAAATTGAAAGCAGTTAGCATTTTGTCAAATTTCTTTTTTTTTATGTTTGTGAATATTTTGTTTTAGAAAATTTTATATAACAAAAATGATATAATTTATAAATCGAGAAACGTTAGTTATCATTTATAATGCAATTTTGTCAACTTAGTTTAGTCCAATTGACGCTAAATAAAAGTTTTTGTAAGATTTTCAAATTCCTAAATAAATTTTGGGAGCATCAGTAGTGTATAATGGAAAATAATATGTATTTTAGAAAAGTACATTTAAGATAACTTGTGTTGTTCAAAAAATCAATTACAACATTTGTTTTGTTGATTTTAAGGAGAAATTTAAATGACACATCTTTTTTTTATTGAAATTTGTTTCCTTGGATCGTTGTTGACCATTTTCTAATTTAAAACAAATGTGTACACCCCTTTTTTGTACAAAAAAAAATAGCTTTGCGTCTTTTTTCAAACGTTTAAAACAAGGAAAGGAATGGATTTTGAATATTTTAGTGCATTTTTGTAAAAAATTTAAATTTCATTAAAATAAATGATATTGTTCCTATAACAAATCTCATTATGCCGATTTTTGGAATTTTTAACATTAGAAATAAATAAAGTTAAATTAAAAACAATATAAGAAATATTAACAAATTAACAGTAAACAAAGATAAGTTTTTGTTTACTTCAGAAATGTATAAATTTTCCTAAAAAAGCATTGAAAAGTTAAAATTTTTAATATTTCATATGTGTTATTAGTATGATTTGTTTTATAAGATTTTTTTACAAATGATCAAGTATTGTGACGAATCGAAAGTGTTTATTTATTCTTAAATATAAAAAAGAGACATTTGCAATAAATGCAAACTAAATTTGACGGCCGGGTAGTCGAGTGGTCCAGCGCGTTGATTCATCAGTACATTATATTACTCACTGGTTCGAGTCACGCCCGTGGTCACATTTAAAAATGATTACCCGCGTCCGTCCCCGGTCCTACCGGGTTACCAAGGGATTATATTATGTCAAACCAAAGACATTAAAAATGGCTACTGGAGGGACCCCAGGGTAAACATATCCAACTGTATTATGGCATTACCGCACGGAAAGTGAGTGGCATCGCTTAGACGTGATAAAAAAAAAAAAAAAAAAAAAAATTTTGAACTAATCAAAATTCAAATAATTTCAAAATATTCAAAAATATGAGCCCCAGTTTAGTTTGAAAAATGGTGAAAAAAGCAATGTTTTATACATTTGTGCAAATATCGTTTTTTTAAAAGAAAACCGCGTCAAACATATTTATGCTGCACAATTTTAAAAAACAGCAGTCACAAAAAAACTTCGAAATAAAAATTCAATGTCCAACTTTTTTCGCTGTTTCTCTTCATTTTTTCGATTTTTTGAAAATTTTATATTAGTTTTTTTGGTAAATGTGCTATTTCAATTTTTTGCGCTTGTTCTTTTGTTAAAATGGGTTTTTCACAAATTTGTTAACAGTTCCTTGTTTACCCAAAGAACACTAAACAAATAAATACAAAAGCAAAGATAAACAAAAAATTTTTTTTCGATTATTTGAAAATAAACTCAAAAATTAATACATGATTAACATTTCATTTAAATTTTTAATGTTCCATCCGGGATTAGCGTTTATTTGTGAATCTGGAGATATTTTGTCCGATATCTTTTGTTTGTCAAAAATTAATTACGTTGTTACCATAAATAATATATATGCAAAAAGGATGAGAATAAGAAATATAATATGCTATTTTGCTGTTAACTAATTTGCATCTAAGGAAATTCAAATGTAATCGATCACTTTTTTTGGACATCGGGATCAAAAATTTTCCAATTTTTTCATCGCCAAATATGGAAAAAAAGCAAATACATTTTCCAAAGAAATAATAAAAAGGTTTTAAATTTTCTAAATTGTTCGATGTCGACGCAAATAAAAACAACTAAAAGACCAAAGAAAAAAAGGAAAGAAGACACAAAAATATTTGTATCGAAAGTGTATTTTCTATGTTTTTTTTTTCAGTTCCCTTTTCGGAGTTTTTTTTCTTGGTAAATGTTTTGCAATATTTAATTATTGGTTTTTTGTCAGATTTATAAATTTGTAACTGATTCAATTAATGTTTTAAATACATGTAATGCATTGTAAACCCGATAAATAATTTGAAAAAAAAGTTTTATCTTTTACACAGTTGTTTGCTTTTTTACTTTTTTGCTGCATATTTTGTTTCTGTCAAACAAAACCAAATATAATAAAACCAATTTAATTCTTAAAATTTTATAAAATGTTAGCCATTAAATAAATCATATGTGCCAAATTGATTTCTTACATTTGAGAAGAAAATAAGAACTTTTTAGCCGCTCAATGGATTCTTTTTTATTCGTTTATTATTTTTTTTAATTGCTGATAACAAAAGATCTTTATTTTGATGAAAATCCAACAATTATTTCTTAATTTTGCGAAAGAGAACATGTTATTCGTATTTTGAAAAGCGTGCATTAAATAATCTTCCAAAAAATTAACTTTTAATCTCCGTTTTTTTGGTTTTTCAGTCACTTTTTGAAATAAAAAAGAGAGCAAAAAAGAGATAATTAATTACTACGTCCTCCTCCAAAAACCGAGAGATGAAGTTCTTTGTTTTTTTGTTGAAAAAATGACAGATTTCTAAACAAAAATTAAAAATTAAAAATTCGTTCGACATCTTAGAAATACATACTTTGTTTTAAAAAAATATCATTTTTGTTTGCAGCTGCGAGCGTTGAAAAAGCAATGCTTTAATTTGTAAAAAAGAACAAAAATCAAAATCTTGAATTATTTTCTTCATTTTCAGATTTGAATTTTTGAAATTTAATTATTAATATTGAAACATAAGAGTAGCGAAATATGTATAAATTTAGGTAGAGTTTCAGCTGACTAAAATTTGTGTCTTCAGATCCGGATTCCGAAGACTCCGTTAAATAAAATTTGCATACGTGAAGATTTACAACTTGATTTACTAAAAAAAGAAAATTACAAATTTATATATTAAAAGAACGTTCATTTTTTTAAAAACTTTTCACTAAAGGAACTTCTTACAACAACTCTTAAGCAATACAATTATGCAAATTTCGATTATCGTAATTTTTCAGAAGAATTGTATTTACGCTCTTCAACATCATCTAATGTGATAATGTTTATTAATTATTACTTAAATTATAATCTTCAAAAATAGTTGTAAATCAAAAATTATGAACAACATCTATGATAAATAAACATATTGGTACAATTAAAAAAGTTTCTAAATTATTAAATATTCACAAAAGATGAGAAATTGGGGCAAATCTATGGGAGCATTGCTTCAAAAAAACGATTTATATTCCACCCCATATTGGGTTTTGGGAACCTTTTGTTTTTCTTTAAAAAACAAATTTTTTTTTTTTTGATCACCCTGTATAATCTAAATTATCTTTCTGCTACAAAAAACTAGGGATAAAATACTTCTGTTAGGATAACAAAAATATTAAAAAAAAGATTACGACAACTTCAAAATTATTTTCTTTAGCTGAAGAATCTTTTGTTGAAGCATTCTGATTATTCATTATTTTCTTTACTTTATCAAATTGAGCATGTATTTATTTCAAGCATTTTTACTGACACTCTTGAAATATCTCTTTAAATATCAGAAAAACCTTTGCACAAAAAACATATGAAAAGTAATTTTTTGCATTTTGAAAAAAACACTGCAAAAATATTAATTTTGAAAAAGAATCGATTATTTTGCCTAGAAAGGAAAGACAAACACGTTTCTTTTTGTTTTGGGATCGTCCAGATATGACGTCATCCGAAAATCAGCCTTACCCCTTATTCATTCATCAAAGAAACTTTTTGCCGCACATCAAAGGCGGCATGGTCATTACCCCTCCCTCCCTCATGACGTCATATCTGGATGATCCCTTAGCCTTTTCATCGTTTTCAGTCGCTGTCAAAGAGAAAGCAATTTTTTAAAGCAAACACGAATATAATGATGGAATTCGAATTCAACAGTTGGACTAATTGACCCAAAGTAACACCAATACGGTTTCGACGAAGTCCATGAATACTGAGCTGAAGTTAATATCCACAAACAACAAATGATGTGATGAATTTTCACGATCAGTCCATTTGATGAGATGTTGTCTTCTCGGCCAGAGACCTTCCCCAGCACGACAGATGTAATGTATCTTTACGTTTGTTGAATTGAAGAGTTTTCCTTGAAAACTTTGTTGACCTTTTTTGTGGTAGGTTAACCAGATGATATTTAATTTCATCATTGTATTAACAGCAGATTGATTTTTGCAGGAGATCCATGATCTCACTTTGATAAGTTTTAATGAAATAATTGCTGTTGCATACTGCAGAGTTTGAAATTTTCTTAAAGTTTCCATGAAACCTTTTTGTATTTGATTGAGTTGTTGATAACTTTTGTTTTGCTTCTTTGAGCTGGGTTACCATTTGATGATTATTTCACCTTGTGAAATAATTAAATATTGATTCTTTGAATCTTTGAAAAGTTCCTTTGAACTTTTATTTGGTTGTTTTTGAGTCTGTTTTTGTTCACCATGTGAATAAAAAGCAGATTCTTTGATTCGATGATAAGTTTCCTTGAAACTATCATGATTGTTGCCATATCATAATATCCATAATGATGACGAGGATCAGGAGCTGGCACTTCACTAGATTTATCCATTAGTTTCAGGTACTAGCATTATCACAGGCTTATCCATTTGTTTCAGGAGCTGATCACCAGATTTACCCATTTTTCTCACGTTGACCATTTGGAGATGATGATACCCTGCCACGCGGGTCTTGGTTGATCTGGTCGATGCACCACGGTATCATAATTTTCTTCAGCCATTTGGAATCCATCAACAGCTTTTAATGCTTTTCCATCAAGAAGTCCGTATAATGTGATCAACTTTTCCACCTTGGGATATGGATGATCATGAACAAGATATTTAAATCTTTGCCAAAATGTATTATAATTCAGATAATTGCCATCGAATTTCTGTATGTTCAATGCAGGAATTTTTGCAAATGTTGTACTCATTTTTGGTACAGTAATATCTTGAGATGAATTGCTATTGATTGAGTAATTTGAGACATCACCATTATCACCATATAAATATCTTTTACCTTGTAAAAGTATCTCAGACACTTCATCAATCATATCGCTATGATCTTCATCATCTCGCCATGTATCCAATTTATTGAATTCAGTATCTTTTTGGTTAAGATTTCTGATTCGTTGAGCATGATCTTCCCATTTTTCAATAAATCGATGGAGATCTTCATGAAATTCCTTTAAGAGTTGAAGCTTGCTTTCAAGTTTTATTTTAGTATCGTTTGACCATGGTCGAGGATTGCTTGAGAAAAGTACCATGTACTGATCACGAATTTTCACAACTTTGTTGAAAGCACGGTTAACATCATTTTGGAATCTATTAGACATTGTTTAAATTGATATGATTTCTCGAAAAGCTTTCCTTGAAACTTTTGTTGATTCCTTTGACTTGATGATTATTTCACCTTGTGAAATAATTAATTCTTTAAATTGTTGAAAAGTTTCCTTGAAACTTTTTTGGTTGTTGTTTTGAAGAGTTTTCCTTGAAAACGTTCTTCTTTTATTCAAATTTGATGATTATTTCAAAGTGTTATCACATATTAAAGCTTTTTATTATCAAAGATTTTCTGAATTTTTAATTTTGGTTTTTTTGTAAATTCCCCTTTCAAACACGGAACTCCCAAATCAGATCTTTGGATTTCGAATCAAATTAAACATTTGCATAATTTTTCTGGGTATCAAACAAAGTGTTATCACATAAAGACGGAAGAAATTATTTATTATATCACAAATGTTTGAATATTTAAATGTGTAACTTGACAAAAATGCAATAATATATTAAATTGATCAATGAGAATTTTTACATAAATTTTAACACTGCCTTTATTCAAGAAGATCAAATAATAATGGAGATGAGATGGAAATGGTGAAGACAGGCATAAAAATTAAAATATATCAGGTGTTTGCAAAAGTTTTTGCGTTTGGTTTTTTTAATGGCATATTTGACTGAGTGCTTTAAAAATTCTGTAATTTGGCATTGAGGTAGCCTAATATGTTAGTCAAAAGGTGCTGTACTCGTTTTTCTGGTATCTGGAATTTTCATGGAATTCTGAGGGATTTTCGTGACGAGATCAGGGATTTTCAATATTCTTGTGCAACGGGCTGTGTTAAAAATCGAATTTGGCAGTTTAAAGTACCATTTTGGCCTCTCTGGGTTGCCAAGACATTGTTCTTATAGAATTTAAGGATTTAGGAATTTTTAGGAATTTTCTGGAATTTTCGTGGAATTTTTAATGCTGGAGGTACGGTAACCCAGAATTTTCAAGGAAAATTTTTTCTGTAACATTCAGATATCATTGGAAATGATAAAAAATTATTATACAATGATTACTAAACACATTAGTATTAATTAGAATGCACAAAAACGTTTTTACAGATTTTTTAATCTTCATGAAAAGGTTACGGTAGGTTCACATACTTCAGATGCTTGCAAATAGCCAAATTTGCATAATTATGCAAAAATCTTTCACAAAACACTTAAACACACTTCCCAGCATCCATTTCAATCAAAAAAATCAAAAATAAAAATTTTGACTTTTTTCGATTTTTTCACGTGGTCCCCCCTTAGGGTCAAAAATTGTCCACGTGGGGGAGTACGTGAAAAAGTCGAAAAAAGTCAAAATTTTTATTTTTGATTTTTTTGATTGAAATGGATGCTGGGAAGTGTGTTTAAGTGTTTTGTGAAAGATTTTTGCATAATTATGCAAATTTGGCTATTTGCAAGCATCTGAAGTATGTGAACCTACCGTAACCTTTTCATGAAGATTAAAAAATCTGTAAAAACGTTTTTGTGCATTCTAATTAATACTAATGTGTTTAGTAATCATTGTATAATAATTTTTTATCATTTCCAATGATATCTGAATGTTACAGAAAAAATTTTCCTTGAAAATTCTGGGTTACCGTACCTCCAGCATTAAAAATTCCACGAAAATTCCAGAAAATTCCTAAAAATTCCTAAATCCTTAAATTCTATAAGAACAATGTCTTGGCAACCCAGAGAGGCCAAAATGGTACTTTAAACTGCCAAATTCGATTTTTAACACAGCCCGTTGCACAAGAATATTGAAAATCCCTGATCTCGTCACGAAAATCCCTCAGAATTCCATGAAAATTCCAGATACCAGAAAAACGAGTACAGCACCTTTTGACTAACATATTAGGCTACCTCAATGCCAAATTACAGAATTTTTAAAGCACTCAGTCAAATATGCCATTAAAAAAACCAAACGCAAAAACTTTTGCAAACACCTGATACGTTCAATTTCAGCTACAAACAGAAAAGCTGAAACAATCTAAAAACTAAAGTAATGAGGCTGACCGAAGACCGGCCTGCCAATTTGCAACAAGGAACAGGCCATAAGTTTGGTCACATTTGCAGTTCCTGAATCTATTTTTTCACGTTATTTCAGAAAACGCAATGTCTTAGAAAAAATTACAAAAATTTAGTCGTGTACAAAATATTTTTAGTTTGGAAAAAATCGTTGAAAAGTAATATGTATTTCTTTCATACTATATCATAAAATTCGAGTTAAAAACAAAAAAAAAGCCACCTTGGTCCCCCAAGCTGATTGGGTCTTCACGAAAAACAAAAAAAACCCAGCTTGGTCCCCCAAGCTGATTGGGTCTTCATCGAAAAACAAAAAAAACCCAGCTTGGTCCCCCAAGCTGATTGGGTCTTCATCGAAAAACAAAAAAAACCCAGCTTGGTCCCCCAAGCTGATTGGGTCTTCATCGAAAAAAAAAAAGCCAGCTTGGTCCCCCAAGCTGATTGGGGTTTCATCGAAAAACAAAAAAAAAGCCAGCTTGGTCTCCCAAGCTGATTGGGTCTTCATCGAAAAACAAAAAAAACCCAGCTTGGTCCCCCAAGCTGATTGGGTCTTCATCGAAAAACAAAAAAAACCCAGCTTGGTCCCCCAAGCTGATTGGGTCTTCATCGAAAAACAAAAAAAACCCAGCTTGGTCCCCCAAGCTTATTGGGTCTTCATCGAAAAAAACAAAAAAAACCCAGCTTGGTCCCCCAAGCTGATTGGGTCTTCATCGAAAAACAAAAAAAACCCAGCTTGGTCCCCCAAGCTGATTGAGTCTTCATCGAAAAACAAAAAAAACCCAGCTTGGTCCCCCAAGCTGATTGGGTCTTCATCGAAAAACAAAAAAAACCCAGCTTGGTCCCCCAAGCTTATTGGGTCTTCATCGAAAAAAACAAAAAAAACCCAGCTTGGTCCCCCAAGTTGATTGGGTCTTCATCGATTTCCAGTGTTTTTTACCCTTTAAACGAAAAAAATATTAATATTAATAATTATTTACGACTTAAAACAAACATAAAATAAAAGTATTAAATCTGGCTGAACATTTTTTTTTGTATTTATTGATCACTACAAAGAAGCTTCTATGTCAGTCTTTGCAAAATAAATGTTGTATTTAATGTTCTATTTTTGACTCTTGTTGATTTCGAATCAATCTTTAAGATCGTTTTCAAGTATTGCAGCTTTTTTCTTTTTTGTCTGTTTGGCAGCAGCAAAAATATTCTTATTTAATATATGTATTTCTTGTATTAATTTTACTTTTGAATTTTTATTTTTTTTCCTATGGATTAATCAACGAAATGTAACAATTTGATTCAACGATTTCATTATTTGCAAAATTGTTTTTGTTATTGTTTCCCAACCGCCTTGTTTTAATGAAACTCTTTTTTTTATAATGGAACCGTTTGAACGCAAGAGGAAAAAAGAAAAAAATCATTTAATTTTTAAAAGATTAAATGAAAATGACATGTTGTTGTTGTGTTGGAAATATGGCTATTAAATTATTATTGAAAATTAATATTTCTTTTTATTTAATGTTGAAAAATCACGAGATTTTTTCATAACAATTAAATTTAAAGATCCATATTTTGCGAGCAATTGGAAGTTATTTATACTAAACTCAGTTCAGTATTCTAATTTCATATTTCATTTTAAAATATTTTTTTAACATGAAAAAGTCACACTAAAATATTAAAACGTTGTTGTCTTCAAAAAAGCATTTTTAAAATAAAATTTTTTGACGATTGATGGTTTTTTCTTTCTTTCTGTTTAGCCTCTTCAGACATTTGTTCAAAATGAAAACATACAAAATTGCAAAAATCAGCAAATTTTTGAAAAAGACATTTTACGTTTTTTCAGATAAATGCAATATCCGTTTCCTTTTTTAATATTTTGTTGTTATTTTTTTTGTCTGTGTTAAATATAAAAATTTAAAATAAGTTTATGAACTCAACTAAAAGTTGATACTTATTTTTATTTGTTGTTCGACAAGCCAGGCATTCATTATTTATTTTTCAACATTTTGTTGCTTTTTTCTTGATTTTATTCAAATAGTGTCAAAAAAGAAGTTGGCAATTCTTCAGAAAAACAGATACGAAAAGTTTGTATTCCAAATATGAAAAATATTTCGTTTAAAAAAAATGGCACCAAAATATTTAAAAAAAACTGGTCTAACAAAAACATTTGTCAAATAGTTTTGGACTGCCGATGGCTTTTTTTCTTTCTTACAAATTGGTCGGAAAAGAAAAATTTCATCGGTGTGTCAAATAATTCATTTAAACGCATTGTCAGCCATTCTTTCGTCATTTTGTTTTCTATTTTAGTTTAAACATATGCTGTTTCTCTAGTCAAAATGAAAAAAGCAACATATGTTTGCAGTGTTTTTGCTCGAATTATGAGAAAGTTGTTCATAGTCATTTTTCAATATTTTGGTGTTGCTTTAGTGATTTTTAAAAATTAAAATTTAAACAACATTGAATTCACGTATTTCTAAAATTAATATTTTTGTTGAAAATACTGTACTTTTTACTTCATTTTCTTACGATTTCCCCAATACTTATTAGGCGCAAATAAATTAATTTCCAAATCTGTTAAAATAAAAGAAAAACAAAACAACACACTATTTATATAATTTATCAAAATAACAAGTACTAATGATGGTTTGTTTGAATGTGTCAGGAAATAGTATTTTAGCAAATTAATTTTTTAATTTGTAAAAAATGCACCGATTTTTTGCAAGGTTTGAATTCATTTAATTTTTTACTTCTCCAAATAATGTGATACAATGTTCTAACGTTTTTTTTACAATTCAACCATGCAAATTTTAAAGCATTGGCATCTTTCTATTCTTGATTTAATTTCTGTTACAAAAAATAAAGGAAGGAATTACATCTAAAAAATCAATGATTCGTGAATCAAAAATGTTTAACTTAAAAAAGAAAATGTAATAAATATTTCATTAAAATTCTAAATGAGTCGTATCATATTTGGAAACATTCATGACTTGTTTACGTGTATTTCATAAAATTATTTGTTTAATAACTTTCATACCAAAATTTTAATAAATTTTGATTATATTAGATTTATTAAATATTCAAAAAGAGATGAGAATGAAAAATGATATACATTCACACATTTCGGTAGTTACGAAATTCAAATCAGTTTGTTTAGCTTTTCCAAACAACGACGTACAGAAAATTTTATATTTTTTAATTCGAAATGTTGAAAGAATCCAAAAAACTAACATGAGAAATTAGTGACGGTTTTTCGCTCAAGCTGCGTTATTTTCTTTGTCATTTTTAAATATTCAAACGCAGATTTTTAACGACAACAACTTTTTTGATATTTTTGAAAAACATGGCTGAAATCCAATTTGTTGTTGTAAAACTCATAGTCTTTTTATGCTTGCAAAAGAGAAAGAAACGTTATGTTTTATTATTTGAAAATGTCAGACATAAACATTTTCTTTTTCATTTTTTTGCACTTTTTTTATGAAAACGAAAGCAACACCCTTTTGATGAATAATTTTATTAAAAAGGTTTTTAGTTTGGAAAAACGTGTTACAAAGATTTACTTGAAATATTTATGACAATCTGAAAGCGTCGAACAAAATGTTGCAGTTTAAACTTGTAAGCATTATTTCTTGCATCTTTTTAATCATGATTTTATTTTTAACTGCAAAAATTCATCGAGATATCAATTAGATTTTCCAAACTTTTTTTTTGTTTTTGAACACGTATCTTCGAATCAAGTATGTTTCAGAATAAGCATTTCGCATTTCCTTAAACTTTCAAACAAAATTTTTTTGAATATTTAAATGTGTAACTTGACAAAAATGCAAAAATTTATTAAATTGATCAATGAGAATTTTTAAATAAATTTAAACACTGTATTTATTTAAGAAGATCAATAATAATGGAGATGAAATTGGTGAAGACAGGCAAAAAAAATTAAAGTATATGTTCAATTTCAGCTACAAACAGAAAAGCTGAAACAATCTAAAAACTAAAGTAATGAGGCTGACCGAAGACCGGCCTGCCAATTTGCGGCAAGTAGCCAGCCATAAATTTGGTTACATTTGCAGTTCCTGAATCTATTTTTTTTAGACTGTCGATGATTTATTTATCTCTTTAGACATCTGTTCAAAATGAAAACTCTCGAAACGGCAAAAAAAATGCAGACCTTTGGAAAGGACTTTTTTCTTTCACATTTGCCGGCAAATAAGACATCGTTCTACTTTTTTTGATATTTTATTGCAGTTTTATGTTTCGTTTAACTCCGCTTTAAAAGAACTGACAATGTTGTTATTTTAAACTTTACGAATTTTTTTTAATAATTCATTATTAAAGAAATTCTTAAAAAACAAGACTTTAAACGACAGATGTGAGTTTTCATATTCTACTGACAATCATACAACTTTATGTTTTGTGAATTTCTTTTTGAATTTATAAATAAAATTGAATTATAATTTTTTAAAAAAACCCGCATTTTGTGTTTACAAATATTTTTGTCAGACTTTGTCTACAAAAGAAAAAAAACATATTTTTTAGACAAAATTGTGTAAAGAGAGTCATTTCAAAGAATTTTCTCACTTTATTTCATCATTGTAAAAGCTTTTTTTCTTTCGTTAGAAAAAAAACGTTGTTTATCTGATGAAAGTGAAAGTGAAAAGAACAACAAACGGTTTTAGTGTTTTTGCTTCGAATCAAACAAGCCGTATTTTTTAATATTTTGTTGATTTTTTAGTCACATAATTTTAAGTTGGAATATGTTCCCTTATATCCCGCAAAATATAATTTGGTTTGTAGCAGATTCGAAAAACTCCCAACAAAAAATCAACATTAATTTAAAAAAAGCTAATTTTAAAATCCGGCATTTTCTACACAAAATGAAAAATAACTTGTCACATTAACTTACAGCTGTAAAAGCCGAAGAAGCATTTCTTTGACTGATATTTATATTCCTTTTTTAAAAGCATTCGTTTAATACTTTTGAATAAATTACAGAACGCAGAAGTCCATTCAGGGACGAAACCAGGGGAAGAAAACATCCAAAAAATTGACAGGATTTTTTTTATGGATGCTGCAATTCCCAAAAATGAATAAAGATATCCACAGTATCATGAACCAAGGCAATCTTAATTATAACATGTGTGGCGAATTTGATAAACAAAAAAGAATTGAAAGAGGAAATTGGATTTAAAAGGAACGCAAAACTGTCAAAATATTCACTATCAAATTTACATCAGTTTTTTCGCTTTGCCAGTTTTTGGGTCACAAAAGCTAAAAACCTTCTATTTTCTAAAAAAATAAAAATAAATCCCTCACTATTAATTAAAGATTTTTAATGGACGAGACCCATCGTGAATAAACACGGTTTATATTTTGAAAACTGAATTTATTAACAGCCATTTTTGATATTTTTTTTATCATTTTTTTACTCAATTTACAAACAAGATCAAATGATTTTTTCGCAAATATATTTCAAAAGTAACACTTTTTTAATATTAGTAAAAATACGCAAAAAAAAATACCTGAAAAAGTGGTCCCCGAGTGGCTATCGAATGAAAAAATTATGATCTGAAATTTTGTAATGTTTCAAATTACGTGTCTTTGAATGCTAATTAAAACTGACTTTCTGAAAAAATCGAGGAAAATGAATGCGAGACGATCGATCAAAAATTTCAAAATGGATTTAGGAAGCTGAAATTTGGCATGTAGTATCCTAAGGGGTCAAAAAGGTGTGATCGAAAAAAATTTTTGGTGTCCGGTGCAGGGCTGCTCCGACGCGGTTCCTGACCTCAGTTTTGATCCGTTTTCTACAAATGTGGTATCAGCGGAAAGCCCTTGATCAGGGCTATCACATGCACACATTGGGATTTTCATTGATGGTCCCACCACGAAAATTTTGCATTTTTAAAATTTCAAAGGGGGATAAGTACCCCAAGAATTCGACACCGCAAAAATTTTTTTCTCTTAAAATATTCCTTTTTTAAAGACTCATTTATCGGTAGAAAAAAGTTTTCGATTTCGAAAAATTTTTACGAGACTTTTTCAAAAAAATCGAATTTGACCTCAAAAACGATAGTTTAAACGAAATCGGAGTTCACCATCGAATTCCCCGTGGTCGATTTGCTATATGGGTTTAAAATCAGAGCGATTGGACCAAAAAAAATTTTTGCCGACGACCCCCCCTACGAAAAAATTTTTTTGGTCCAATCGCTCTGATTTTAAACCCATATAGCAAATCGACCACGGGGAATTTGATGGTGAACTCCGATTTCGTTTAAACTATCGTTTTTGAGGTCAAATTCGATTTTTTTGAAAAAGTCTCGTAAAAATTTTTCGAAATCGAAAACTTTTTTCTACCGATAAATGAGTCTTTAAAAAAGGAATATTTTAAGAGAAAAAAATTTTTGCGGTGTCGAATTCTTGGGGTACTTATCCCCCTTTGAAATTTTAAGAATGCAAAATTTTCGTGGTGGGACCATCAATGAAAATCCCAATGTGTGCATGTGATAGCCCTGATCAAGGGCTACCAGAATATACCTCATTTGTAAAAAACGGATCAAAACAAAGGCCAGGGCGACAAAACGGCACAAAAATGCCGTGGCATGACGAAACAAAAAAATTTTTTTTGATCACACCTCCTTGACCCCTAAGGATACTACACGCCAAATTTCAGCTCAAAAAAACAATTTTGAAATTTTTGTTCGATCGCCCTTTCCTCGATTTTTTCAGAAAGTCAGTTTTAAGAGCTTTCATAGGGAAACAAACTTTTTTAAATTAATAATGGTCGTCAATTTTTTTACTTCATTTTATAAACAAGTTCAAATGATTTGTTTCGCAAACTTGTTTGTGATGATTTTTCGAGCACGTTTATCAAATTATTCTACTTTTTTTATAAAATAATTTTTTTTTAAATTCTGTTTTTTTTTATATTTCAAACAGTAAGTGTTGTTTGAATTGAACGATGATAGACGAGGTTTATCTGCATAAAGTTTCTGAAACACAGAATCATAGATTTGGAAGTTACTTGATATTGACAAACTTTTCCATCACTTTCAAAACTGATTTCCAACATTTTCAGATCTTGTATTTTAAAGCATCAAAAACGCAGAGCTGCATTTTATAAAGATTTTGTTTTTCATAAAACAATTAACGAAATCAATACAACAAAAATGAGCTTCGATCAAAATTTGTTGTAATTTGAAAGAACAGAACATTTCCACATGCTAATTTTGCATAATTTGATTGGTCACAACGAAAAAACAATTGTAAAAAATACAACAAAATATTGGTTACAATTTTTGTCCCATTTTTGTAATTTACTTGATTATCAATAACAAGAAAATGATGTGTATAAATTTTTCCTAAAAAAGTAATAATCAAATGTTAAAAATTTTAATGTTTTATATGTGTTTTTGGATGAATGGTTTTATAAGATTTTTTACAAATGAGTTGGTGATTTGTTGATGTGCAAGTGTTTATTTGTTCTTAAAATATAAAAAGAGACATTCGCAATAAATGCAAACTGAATTTAGAACTAATTAAAGTTCAAATAATTGCAAAATATTCAAAAATATAACCCCCGTATTAAATTTAAAAATGGGAAAAAAAAGAAGCAATGTTTTACATTCGTGCAAACATTGTTTTTTTAAAGAAAAACGCGTCACACATATTTATGCTGCACAATTTTAATAAACAGCAGTCACAAAAAAAACTTCGAAAGAATATCTCAATGTCCAACTTTTTTCGTTGTTTCTCTTATTTTGAATTTTTTGAAATTTTTATATTAGATTTTTTTGAAAATGTGCCATTTCGATTTCTGGCTCTTGATTTTTTGTTGAAATGGGCTTTTCACAAATTTGTTAACAAGTATTTTTTTACCCAAAGAACACTAACCAAATAAATACAAAGGCAAAGATAAACAAAAAATTAAAACTGTGAAAAAAACATACATGAAAAAAGTTTTAAACTTTGGGTTTGTCCATATCATGAATTTGTAGCTGTTTCAATTAAACTTTAAATACATACAAAATATTTGAAGAATATCCAAACGGCATTTCTCTATTTTCAGTGCCATTAGAATTTGAAGCTTATTAGTGCAAACAATAGAATCTTTTGCACAATGTATTTGACAAACAAGTCTCTGCAAAAAATTTTAAAACAAGTTTACGTCTTTGTTAATTTGATATTTAAAAAATTCAAATATTGAAACTTTTGTGGATAGCCTAAAGAAGGAACAGAATTTCATAATAAGTTTTCGTCACGTTCGTTTAAAAAAATGTATTTTTTGTTTTATATGATCAAAGTGAAAAAATCGAATTTAAGTGTCCAATTTTTAAAGCATTTCATTGCTTTTTTACAGTTTGAATATTTAATAAAAATGTGTTTTAAGACGCAGTCTAGGAGAAACTCAAAAACGGGCGGCACAGGCCAAAAATAGATTTGCTCCAAATTTTGCCCATAGGTAAAACAAGCATGGAGAAGACGATCCTGCCTTCTGTTTTTGCTCAAAAAAATTTCTTACGGTAGTTACAGTATATCAAAGGTTTAAGCCGACCAATTTTCAATCTAATGCGAAAAATCAGCAAATGAATTTTTTGTCTTTATTTTTATTTTGTATAGGTTTTCGACCATGGGGAATCCGAAAAAGACACTTTTGGAATCACCAAAATAGCTGGAACATCGATTTTTTAATACGTCACTTTATTTGAGACAAGGAAACATGCGTTTAGATTACCAAGGGGGATGAACGACTATGTTATTATAAAACTACAACCTCTTGTGCATATAAAAATAAAAAAATTATAACAAAATGGCTGATCTAACATCGTTTAAAAAATTAAAGTTCATGCGAAATCGTGATTTTTCCCTTGTAAAAAACGAGAAGAAAGAAAAATTTGCTTCATTGGCAAAATGTCGCACAACAAAAACGTTGCTTTTTCTTTTCGCAAAAATTTTTACAAGGGAAAAATCACGATTTCGCATGAACTTTAATTTTTTAAACGATGTTAGATCAGCCATTTTGTTATAATTTTTTTATTTTTATATGCACAAGAGGTTGTAGTTTTATAATAACATAGTCGTTCATCCCCCTTGGTAATCTAAACGCATGTTTCCTTGTCTCAAATAAAGTGACGTATTAAAAAATCGATGTTCCAGCTATTTTGGTGATTCCAAAAGTGTCTTTTTCGGATTCCCCATGGTCGAAAACCTATACAAAATAAAAATAAAGACAAAAAATTCATTTGCTGATTTTTCGCATTAGATTGAAAATTGGTCGGCTTAAACCTTTGATATACTGTAACTACCGTAAGAAATTTTTTTGAGCAAAAACAGAAGGCAGGATCGTCTTCTCCATGCTTGTTTTACCTATGGGCAAAATTTGGAGCAAATCTATTTTTGGCCTGTGCCGGCCTCCTCTTGATTTTTTTGAATGACAGCCAGAGTGCGTCTTAAACGTACATTTTTGCGACTAAAAATTATGAAAAAGTAATTAACTTGTATATCTTGAAATATCCAAATTCTCCTTGCATAGCTCCATTAATAAAAATAAAAAGAATAGAAAATGTTTGTTTTTTAACAATTAGTAATAAAAAATATTGTTCTACATTTTCTTCGGTAATAAAACTTTGTATGTGTTGATAAAAAAATTGATGTGAATAAATTTTATGAAATACAAAAATGCATAAAATGTTACTAAAAAATAATTATCTTTGATGAATATTTTAATGTTATGGATTATATTTTGTAGCAAATTCAGTAAGAAATAAAAGTTTTCATTGAGAAAATTCACTGGAAAAAGATTTTTGATTATTTTTTAATGATTGCATGCAATCATTGAATTCCCTCTTAACTCTTTTTAGTCAACAAATTTTAATTATTTTTTTAAGGATCAAAATATACATGCTAAAAACATTTCTGAAATATTCAAACATTTCGAAACTACTTTTTTGAAATTTGTAAAAGATATTTTCATATTTTGGCAAAAAAAATATTTGACGTTGTAGAGCGATGAAAATTTTTTGTTTGTGAAAGAAAGAGACAAAAAACGTTTTATTTTGAAAATGTCAGACACAAATATTATGTTCTTCTGACTTTAGTTTCGCAATTATTTTAATGTGTTTAAAGACAACATTATTTATAAAAATAATTGGAATATTTTATTGATAGAGTTTTAAGAGGAAGGAAATGTTTGACAAAATATTTTATTGAAATAACAACCTTTAAAGAAATTATTCAACTATTTGTTGCAATTTTTATCACAATTTTTGGAGATTTATTTTTTGCGTTTTTATAGCCTTTTTTTATTTTATACTGCAAAAAGTAATGAACAAATTGCTGAATTTAGGATAACATTAGGAGGATTTGAAAGGGAAACATTGAGTTACAAGAATTATGAAAATTAAGGAATTCGAACTTATTTTATTTAGCGGTTCTACTTTTTTAAATTCATTGGAACAAATACATGTTTCTTGAGATTTTCATTACTGTAGCATATTTTTCAAGTATATATTTCAAACATTAATTTAAGAATAAACAAAACTTATATAGGAACTGGCAGGGAACACTTTTTCTCTTTCATTTTCATTTTTTTTCTTCGTTACAGTATGAAAAATTCAACTTTTTTTTAAAGAGCAATTATCTAGCCTACCAGACGTAATTTTTTACGCTGATTTCAAATATGTAACTTTTAAAAAAGGTTTTTCTGCAACAAATACCTAAAATTTGCATTTTTAGTTGTTTTTACAGGAAAATATTTTCATGCATCGAGTTGCATTCATAAATTTAGTACCATCGGATAGCCAATCGAAAAATACATCTATGTCGAAAAGGAAAATCACCCCATATCACCCCAAAAAAAGATAAAGCGATCGTAGAGCTAGATTTGTATAAAAAATGCTTGAAAAACAAAGGAAAGAAAACGAAATGAACTTTTTTGGCCACGCGCGTCTAAAAAATGCATTCTTTTTTGTGCAAAAAAGAAAAGGAAAAAGTGTTCCCTTTTCTTTTTTTTCGACGAAGAATTTTTACTTTTTTAAATTTTTAGTCGTTATTTTCGGCATTTTAACTATTTTTAATAATTTTTTTAATCTTATTTTCGGTTTATTCAGGTCTGAAAGTACTTAGAACGAACAATAAAATAATTTTTTTCCAACTTTTATTTTTGACCTGCCAGTCCCTAAACTTATAGCTTTAAATATTCAAACAAAAATTTTCAAAGAATAAACAACGACAATGATTTTTTGTCGCAGCAAAAATTTTGAACATTGAAACAGAATCGATTCTTTTTTTAAGAGGCAAATGTTTGTGCGTGCAAATGTCAGAGAAAAATGTTTCTTTTACGGTTTTTCTGCGTTCCACTTGTGTCATTTTATTCAAAACAAATCGCATTTTTTGCCTGCAAAAGAAAGAGACAAAATATTGTTTTTGAAAATGTGAGACATAAACATTGTCTTGGTCTTTTTTCAGTTCTTTGTTTTATTATGTTTAATAACAGCAGTATGAAAAAATATTAAAGATCATCCATGTGATGTCAAAAGACCGAATAAATCTTTATTTTTCATTGTAATTAAAATTCTTTCTTATTTTAATTATTATTGCAATTTTTACAGCATTCTTTATTCATTTTAACAAGCTTTTAATACCAAACGATGCGTTTAATAACAGTTAAATTTATTTACGTTGTTTAAAAATCAAATAATCAAAGCTATTTTCTGTTGGCACATCAATTTTTCAATGTTTCAAAGAAAAACAAAAAATATATTTTATGCAAAAATATGCGCCAATAAAGAAAGTAATTGACTCCAGTGAAAAGTTTACAAACAACTTGAAAGATGATTTCGTCAGCGCAAACAAAACGTTTCTATCTTCTTATTTCTGCAAATTTCATTATTTAGAGTTCCAGCAACAGCTTCAGCGCTATTTTACAGACAAACTTTCTCTTTCAAAATGGATTTAAATGTTTGAAAAACACAACTTATTTTATTAATTAAAAAATGCCAAGGTTTACACACAATAAAATTAAAAATAAATAGAAAATTCATTGATATCGCATGCTCCTTTTGTATAATTAACTTTGTCCGTGATTTTTAATTATTGCAGAAAAAACTTAATTCATAATAGTTCTACTCGTAAAAAAAAAGTTACTTATGTGGACTAATTTAAATTAAAGATGTTGCATGTTAAACATTAGATACAAATTTTTTGTCTATGTTAAATATAAAGATTTAAATTAAGTTTATGAACTCAACTAAAAGTTGATACTTATTTTTATTTGGTGTTCGACAAACCAGGCATTTATTATTTATTTTTAACATTTTGTTGCTTTTTTCTTGATTCTATTCAAATAGTGTCAAAATAGAAGTTGACAATTCTTTAGAAAAACAGAATTGAAAATCGGTTTAAACTCAATAAAATTAAAAATAAATAGAAAATTCATTGATATCGCATGCTCCTTTTGTATAATTTACTTTGTCCGTGATTTTTAATTATTGCAGAAAAAACTTAATTCATAATAGTTCTACTCGTAAAAAAAAGTTACTTATGTGGACAAATTTAAATTAAAGATGTTGCATGTTAAACATTAGATACAATTATCCCTACCCCTCACCGTAGACATCTCCAACAAATGATGGAGTTGAGGGTCCATATTTTGCCCATAAACTCGTCTAGTATAAGGTATTATTGTGGCAAAAAATTAGCTGCTAAATCCTCATACTGTAGATTTAACACGGACTTAAAGTTACAGTTCCTGGCTCACAAATGACGCATCTTGGCTCACAAAAACTAAGGGCAATATATTTTATGACCTTGTAAGGTATAAAAATTTGTATAATTTATATTTAAAAATATTTTGAAGGTCCTAAATATATTAAAATACCATCGAAAGTTTTTGTGTTGGGACCAAATTTCACAAAAATGTGCCCACTAATCAATTTTTGTCAAAATATTGCAATTTTTTATTTATCTATTGTTTGTTAAAAAAACACTTTCTAAATTAAAAATTTTGAGATTTTCTTGCCTATTACTGATTAAAATTTCCTAAAAAAAGTTCCAAAAAAATCATTTATAATTTAAAAAAAAACAATAGATAAATAAAAAATTGCAATATGTTGACAAAAATTGATTAGTGGGCACATTTTTGTGAAATTTGGTCCCAACACAAAAACTTTCGATGGTATTTTAATATATTTAGGACCTTCAAAATATTTTTAAATATAAATTATACAAATTTTTATACCTTACAGGGTCATAAAATATATTGCCCTTAGTTTTTGTGAGCCAAGATGCGTCATTTGTGAGCCAGGAACTGTAACTTTAAGTCCGTGTTAAATCTACAGTTTGAGGATTTAGCAGCTAATTTTTTGCCACAATAATACCTTATACTAGACGAGTTTATGGGCAAAATATGGACCCTCAACTCCATCATTTGTTGGAGATGTCTACGGTCAGCAATTCAACATTTTTAAATCATTTTTGCTATCGAAATAGATAAAAAAAGTTCCGGAAGCGCGGAAGCGGGAGCGCAACTTTTTCCGGGAGAGGGAGCGGAAAAAGTGGGAGCGCGATAACAATGTTCTCAAGTATGGTCGAAAACATAGGCAAAATATAAAAATAAACGATTTTTTGGTGGTGCCATTTTTGTCAAAATTTTAGAATAAATTGGTAGAATGTGTTTAAAGAAATTATAAATGATTACACAAAAAATGCATATATTTAATTTTCTAAGATTTTGTTTTAATTTTTTTGATTTAGCTTTGTTATTTTAATTTCTGATTTGCAATTTAAAATTGAAAGAGTTTTGGTTGTAAAATTTTTTTCAAATATAAAAGTTACTTTCTTATCAAATGCATAAATGCATTTACAAAATCATTGTTTTTGCCAGGAAAAGAGTATTTGAAAGATAAAAATTTTAAGTTCAAAGACCAAAGATACTATCAAAATTTCACTATTATTTTTTAAAATTTATTTTAAAAATGGTTTGACCAAAATGCCTTCCCTTCGGGCCATGCCTTCCCTTTCGCCTACCCACGACCAATGGGTCGGGAAAAATTCGAAACTTAAAAAAGAAATGGAAAAAAAGAAGAAAAAAAATAATTAAAACTCATTCAATTTATTTTCAACTTAGACAATAGTTGTCTCCCATTACGCGGCGTTATGAGCTTATCTTAGACCTAAGACTTTATCTCAGACATTATTTTAGACCTAAGGCCTTATCTTAGACATTATCAGTCTTTTACCGCGATGGTTACGCAATTTATAACAGCCCAAGAATTTTTTTGAATACTTTGTTAATCATCTAAAATTTTTAAATAAAAAAAATTTGAGTAAAAAAAATTTTTTGTTGAAAAACCTTTTTCGGAGAAAAAGATTTCGGTGAAATATCCTTTTCGGTGAAAAAGATTTCGGTGAAAAGTCATACATTCAAATAGTTGATGCTTTAAAACGAAAAACATCTTTTCCTTTCGAAAGAAATGTTTTTTTGTCAAACACAAAAATTTTCTTTAAATTTTTCGGTTTTCATTTTTTTGTTATGTATGATTTTTTAAAATTTGATTAAGAACTTTTGCGTAGACAATTCTTTTTAAAATTATAAATGGTCGTCGATTAACAAAATTAAATTCTTCTTTTACTTCTTTTCATAAACAAGTTAAAATGATTGTTTTGCAAATTTATTTCAACAAAATTTACAAGTTTAAAACATTTTTAAAATATTCAAACAAAAACTAACACTTTTTGATTTTTTTTTAAATTCGCATAAAAAATTTGATATTGAAAAAGAAAATTCATTTTTGACAGACAAAAATGTGTCCTTCTTTAAAAATGTCAGACATTAACATTTTGCTTTCCTTTTTTCTGGTTTTTGTCTTTTTTAGTTGTGTTGCAAAAAATATGAATTATAGTTCAGAGCCTATTCCCTATGATATTAGGCAATATTGTTTTTATGGGACAAAAATATGTATTGCATTATTTTGTTCAAAGAGTTTTTTTATCTCATTAATCTTTTCATGCATGCTGTAAAATAAAATATATTTTAAATGTTGCATTAACTAAATATAACCTTGGTTTGAAAGAAGAATGAATAAATTTAAGTGACACATCTTTTTTTATTGATTTTTTGTTTCCTTAGATCGTTGTTGACCATTTTCTTCTTCGTAAAAATGTGTACGCATGCCCCTTTTAAAAAACAAGAAAATGTCTTTGCATCGTTTTTTTTTCAAATGTCGAAAACAGTGAAAAGAATGTATTTTGATTATTTTTTTGCATTTTTTTAATAACTGAAAATTTTATTAAAATATGTTTTGTTTTAAATATTGTGATATTATGCAATAATAAAAATTTTATGCAGGCCCGTTAAAAATAAAGGAAAAGTTTTTTTGAACAGCAAGAAAAACATTGTATAAATTTTGAAGTAAAAAACTTTAGTTTATTTAATATTCAAAAAGAGATGACAAAAATAAATGAAATGCATTCACACAATTTTCTGGTTACAACATTCAAATCAATTTGATTACTTTTTTCAAAAAACTTGAAAATGATGAAAAAAAAAACAGAAACGCCTATCAAAGAAACGATGTTACAAGTGTTAAAAATTGTCACACAAAAAAAAGAAAAACGACGGAACAAACAAAAATGGTTGTTTCGAAATTAACATTTTTGCGTATTTCTTTTTCTTCTTGGTGGTTTAAGTTCTTTTTTTGCAATATTTTACCATCTTTTTTTGTTAGATACTTCAACAGGTGATAAAAAGGACCATTTACAACTCATTAAAAAATTGAGGTTAAAACATGCAAGTAACTTTAAAAAATGTTAACATTAATTAATCTAAAAAATAATAAAAGGTTCCTCTGTAACAAAATCTTTTTTGAGGAAAAACAATTTTTGGGATTAATATCTAATCATCATCAATGAAAGTTATTTTAAAAACAATTAAAAATATTATTTTTCAAACGATGTCAAATTTCTTTAAAACTTGCAATGTCTTTATTTTGGGTTTTTACGAATTTGTAAACATTTATTTGGTTACCAAAACAATTCAAGTAAAAAGTAATGTATTCTCAACAAATATATAAATTTTTAAAAAAAGTTCAAAATTGCGTGTAAAAAGTTCACGACGGGTCTTGTCCTTTAATAACATTATTTAAATAAAATTAAGTTCGCGCACTAAACTATCACGATTTACGGGATTTGACGCAGGATGTTCACAGATTGTTTGTAATCATACCTTTTTCCGGTTGTAATTTTGTAGAGTAATTGCGATAAAAAATAAAATTTTCATGTTGGAAACATAGTTTATATTTAATTATTAATGACTAGTATCATTCAACACTTTTCGTTTTTTCCATTTGATCGATCAATCAATTAACTAAAAATATTATATTTCAAATATGATTTCATACAATAAATTTCAAAAAAATCAGATTTTTTTATGTTCTATCTATTAAATTTTACTTGGGCTAAAGGAAAGTATCATTTACGTTCTTTGTTGGAAATAAAGTTAAGTGTTTTATGGGACGTATATTGTAACATCCTTTATGGTTGGATGTTACAATAGGACGTATATTGTAACATCCAACCAAAAAAATCGCTAAAAAGAAACGAATCTTTTTTGCCATTTTTATTTTTTTCATCTGTTGATGGCGAAAAAAGCATAAAAGATGCATTTTCATTTGAATGGGATGTCGGAAAAAAATGAACATAAAAACAGGTTCTTTCTTTTTTTGCCTAAAACTTCAACTTAGCTTTCGCTTGTTTTCTGTACTTTTGAATATTTTGTTCATTACCAATAAAACTTGTCTAAATTTCGTTTTTTTAAATAACGAAAAATAATATGGAAACTAGTTTTCTAAATATCAGTTTGAAAACTGAAATAAATAACAATAATAAAAAAATGTAAAAGTTTTAAACACAACAGAAAAATAGAGATGATTGAGTAAAAATATTGTCCCGCTAGAGAAAATAATTTAGAATTTGTTGTTTTTCCAATCGGCTGGAGTTTTGCGATATACTCTGTTATATTAAAGATAAAAGTTTAAAAAAGATGAAGATTTTTGGTGAAGTTGAAAATAACTATTGCAAAAAAGTTTTTTACTTTTCTTCATAATAAATTTTTGATCTTTTGTTTTGTGAATATAAGAATTGAACATCCCTATATAAAATTTTCTGAATAAAATATTCAAAAATAAAAATGAATGACTTGTTTGTCGCTTATTGTAGCAAAAACACTGCAAACATTTGTCGCTTTTTTCTCTTTCATTTTCCCAAAATACGAAAATCAAGAAAATGCGCAAAAATGACGAAAGAAAGTCAGAAAATTGTCGTTTATATAAGTCGTTTTTCATACTTTTTCCAAAACAATTATATTTTTAAATATTTGAAGACGAATTGAAAAAAAATTTGTTGTACTTCGGTAATAAGACTTTGTGTGTGTTGATAAAAAATATTGATGTAAAGGAACTTTATAAAATACAGGCTGGCCTCCGTTTTAGAAAACTTTTTTCAGAAAGCAACATTTCACAAAAACGTGTTTAAGATATTTTTTCTCAGAAATGTTATTTCAGAAAATTTGTTTCAGAAAACAACATTTCAGAAAACTTAGTTCTGAAAACTTTTTTGGGAAAGCGACATTTCGGAAATTTTTTTTGTGAAAAAAACACTTCAGAAAAGTTTTTTAAGAAAACTTTTTTCGGAAAAGCGTTTTTCAGAAAAGTTCGGTGTCCCAATGCACCACACCAAAACGTAAATTTTTTTAAAAATTTAACAAAAAGAGAGAAAGCAGCAAACGCGCGGGTTATTTTGCGACAGAGAAAAAAAGAGAAGCGCGTTTTTTCTCTCTTTCTCAAAACGTCAAAAAAACATGAAAATTTGCTCAAAAAAGCAGAAAAATGCCGAAAGTCTAGATTTTCAAAATTTTGGTTACGGAAAGCCAGGTAAGATTGAGCCGTGGATAGGGCTACATAATGGCGTTGGTACTTTTTGTGAAGGTCGCTTCTTTGCCATTTTGCGGGCACTCAAAAAATGCCAAAAATGGCAAAAATGCCATTTTCAACATGGTGTTGGGGTTAAGTAGACCTTGGACCAATCTCGTCGTTAGGCTATAGTATGACTTTTCTGGGCTTTCGCTTCGAGACAGGCAAACATTTCAAAAATGCAAATTCCGATTTTTCGATTTTTCGGTCAACTTTGACGAATCGCCCTACTTTTTACAGAAGGAGTTGGGGGCTCATATTTGTTCCCAATAAACATTAGCCACTTTGTGGTCGATCCCATATCAAAATATTGAAATCTGAGAAAATTGTTTTTTTTAGATACCCAAAAATGTTCAAAAACGGTTGTTTGTAGTTGTATACTAATAAATACACAGTAATCATGTATATATGAAAATTTTTAAATCTTGTTTTTCGCTATAAATCAATAAAAATAGTCCAGAAACATACTCTGAAACATTTTTTTAGCGTTTATGAATAATTTGGGTAGTTTAACAATGAATTGAATTTCATCATATATACCGTATACTTGCTATTATTATGGCTGCTTAAATATCGATTTTCTCAGATTTCAATATTTTGATATGGGATCGACCACAAAGTGGCTAATGTTTTTTGGGAACAAATATGAGCCCCCAACTCCTTCTGTAAAAAGTAGGGCGATTCGTCAAAGTTGACCGCAAAATCGAAAAATCGGAATTTGCATTTTTGAAATGTTTGCCTGTCTCGAAGCGAAAGCCCAGAAAAGTCATACTATAGACTAACGACGAGATTGGTCCAAGGTCTACTTAACCCCAATTGCATAAGGTCCCCGCTGCTCTGGGAATGGAGGAGATAAAATTCTACGAAACACCCCAAAAACGGTCATTTCAAAACTTTGAATTTCAGGATCTCCCGGCACGAAAATGTTCAAGAGGTCATACTGTAGGGTCAAATACTTCCTTCCACCAAGTTTATATTCCACCCCATATTGGGTCTTGGGAGCCCTTGGAAATCGTATAAAAATAAAATTATACTTTTTTTTTTGTCACCCTGTAATAAGAAATTTTGTTTTTTTTTTATTTTTTTTTTTATTTATTCACTTCAAAGCGATTGCTCACTTTAAGTGCGGGTAAAACAAGAAATATAATAATAAGAAAAGAATACATAAAATAAGAATACAATAAAATGTTTTTAAATAAAGTGATAAACGAAAAAATAAGTTTTTTAAATGAATTTTAGACTATAATATAGATCAACTTTTACTGAACTTGGATTTGAAATTTATAGTCCAACATCGATCATCGAAGAATGAGGTGGATGTTCTATGAAAACGGACAGGGCTTACACGTTATCCGAATCATTTGAACACTTTAAAGCCACCCGATCGTGTTGTTTTAAAGGGAAGTCAAAATAGAAGCCAAGTAGAAGTCGATGAATGAGATAGACATAAAATGAATAGATTTAACTTATTTCTGAATTTTAAATAATAAATACATTGAAAAGGAAAAAGTACAGTAATAAAATTACATAGTAATATAGAAACTTATACAATTTTCAGCGTCTTTGAAAAATCGATTGTTTTTAGATGGGCGAGTAGAGCTTCTTTTGAACCAAATTCGTTACTGTTCTTTTTCTCCGGTAATAAGAATTTGTATGTGTTGATTGATGTAAATGAATTTTATGAAATACAAAAATACTTATAATGTTACTAAAAAATCCTTACCTTTGATGAATATTTTTGTGTTAATACATTTTGTAGCAAGAAATAAAAGTTTTCGATGAGAGGATTTACGCAAAAAATTGTTATTATTCATTTGCTCTATGAACTCTATTTAATCAACAAATTTGAATAATTTTTTTGAACAGATCAAAATTTACAAGCTTAGAACATTTCTGAAATATTCAAACCAAAGCATTAGCAATGTCGACACCACTTTTTTGAAATTTGAGAAAGATATTATCATATGGTTGCAAAAAGATATTAAATGTTGTAGAGCGATGAACATTTTTCCTTTTTGAAAAAAAGAAATATTCTTTTTCATGTTTTTGATGGTTTGACGAAATTAAGAAAAGTATGTATAGAACTCAAGTTCAAATCAATGAAAATTGGGGAAGAGTTAAAAAACATGTTAATAAATTGTTAGAAAAATATGCAAAAAACTAATAACAAAGACCATTAAAAAAATAAGAAAAAAGATGAATGTTTTCTTGTTTTAGTTATCGTTATTATACCTTTTTGCCGGGAACAATTTTGTGATTGGGCAGATAAAAAAAGTGATGCGAACGAATTATTAGAGTGATTGCGACAAAAAATTAATTTTTCATTTAATTAATTATGTGTGGTACCATAATTGGTTTCTCGTCACTCCATTTAATTAAAAAGTTTAATAGAATCTTTTTGCAAATATATTTCACCAAAATCCGAAAACAAAAAGACATTTTTTAAATATTCAAACAAATTCTTTGACAATTCTGAAAACGCTTTTTTTTAAATTTCTAAAAAATATGGCAAAATATATATGATGTTGTAAAAACAATCGCATTTCTTTGTTGGCAAAAGAAAGAGACAAGAAATGTGATTTTTGGAAAAGTCAGACATGTATGTTTTTTGTTTTTTTTTTTCCTTTTTAGTTTTGCACTTTATAAAAACGCATTCCACCAATAAAGACATGTTTAAATATTTTAATCAAATTTCTGCTGATGTTTTTTGGCATTTTTAAAAAAGAATTAAGCAAATATAATTTGATGTTGTGAAACGAGTTAACGAAACACAATCTTTTGCTTGCGAAAGAAACAGACAAGATATATTTATTTTAAATAAACATTCTGTTTTTCTTTTTTTATTTCTGCTCTTTTTTAATGTGTTGAAAGGCAACATTGTTTCGATCGAACGAAAATATTTGAATTTTTATTAAAAGTGTATTTATAACGAAAAAGCGTATAATAAAGAATTCCTGTTTATGTTAATTTCGAAAGCTACAAAGCATTATTTCACATTATAGATTTAAAAAATTTGTTTTTGCATCGTTTTGATCCTAGTTTAAGTTTCTATTACATGAGAAATGGACGAAAAGTATCATTTAGAACAACATCTTGAGAATTATAATTGGAAAAATTGAAAATAAAGGATTAAGAAAACAAACAAATTCAAAATTATTTTCTTTAGCGTTTTGAACTGTTTTAGTGCTTCAAGTCAACAGTTTCTTTTACTTTAACATACTTTGCATGTATGTTTACCAAGTATTTTTAAAATACGCAAGACGTATTTCTTTCAATATTCAAATAAAATGTTCAAAATATTATGAAACTACTTTTTACGTTTGAAAAAATATTTTAAAAAAAAGAACCAATTTTTTAAATTTGTCACTCCAAGGCATTAAAATGCCCTGGAATGACAAATGTTTTGTCAAATGTCAGAAAAAATGTTTCATCTTTTTTTGGTTCTTCGGCGTTTTCACAATTTTCATTCGCTATCAAAGCGAAAGTAATTTTTATGATTTATTTGTTTCAATATTTGTTCAAATATTCTGTTTCAACTTTTTGATGGTTTGATTATTTAAGAAAAGTATGTTTTGAACGCAAATTTAAATCAATGTAAATTGTAATATGAGATGAAGAACATGTCAAAAATTCGATAGAAAAAAAATGAGCAAAAGGATCAAAATCCTATTTTTTTATTTTTTTTAGCAATAACAGATCTTTGTTGTACCTTTTTTTGTCGGTAATAAGATTTTCTTTGTTTAGATTAAAAAAGTGATGTAAACGAAATTTTAGAACAATTACAACAAGAAAAAAAATTTCGTTTAATTATTAATAAAGTATGCCATAACTATTTTTAAAGATTTTGTAAAGGAAAAATGTTATGAATAAAAATTGTTTGAAAACGGTAGAACAAATTACTATTTTTTAACTGATTCAATCTAAACTAGCTTTTTATGTTTAAACAAATACCCAGACATTAATCGATCATGGTCGATCATCTGCTTTTTTAGAAAAGAAGCACATCCCTTTTCCCTTTTCCGAAAAAATGCAATAGCAACAACAAAATTACCGAAAAAGAAAAGAAAATTTGAATATTTAAGCAATATTTTTAACGAAAATCGTATGCTTCCAAGAATTTAAAAACTCAATTTTAAATGGCCTTAAAAGATGATAAAATAAGCATCAGAACATTTTTGATTTTTTTAAATGTTTAGAATGCAATGCACAAATAATATTTTATTTTAAAATAATGCCATAAACAATATCGTAGAAAGAAAAAATTTAAATTCTAATCAAAATCAATAAATTATGAAGGTTTTTTTTAAAAAAATAATTTGAAATAGCTATTGTTTTTTGTGAATTTTTTATAAATTTGCCAGAAAAGAAATATTTCATCATTGTGTAAAATAAATCACTGAAATGTTGTCCGACGTTCTTTCGTCATTTTTGCGTTTTTTCTCTATTTTAGTTCAAACAGCCATTCTTTTTTAAAACAAATATTTTTGCAGTGTTTTTTTCCAATGCGAAAATTAGTGTTCTTATTTTTTTTGTTTGAATATTTTGTTACTTTAAATAGATGTGTCATGATAAATTCACTTGAAGTAGTTACATTCAAAACATTTTTAAGTAAAGAAAATCCGAAAGAAACAAATTGTTCCCATGGGAATTGCACTTACAGGTCGCTAAAGAAGATCTGGGGATTTCCAATCAAATTAAACATTTGCATATTGTTTCTGAGTTTCAATAATAATGGAGATGAGATGGAAATGGTGAAGACAGGCAAAAACATTAAAATATATGTTCAATTTCAGCTACAGAAAAGCTGAAACAATCTTAAAACTAAAGTAATGAGGCTGACCAAAGACCGGCCTGCCAACCTTATTTTTTTAAATATTTTGTTTAAAAACGTTAAATTCTTTCAAAAAAAAATGTCAGCGATTGTTTACATGCATAAAAATTTTTTTTATATTTAAGACAGTTCGACCACAGTAACAATTTCATTATTTATAAAAGCTTGACCTTGGGTGACTAATGTGACTGCAAAAAACATATTTAAAAACACTGATTAATAATACTTTAATAATATAAATAAAAAAATAATATAAAAAAGTGTGAATCTTTTTCTGGCATGTCTCGCAATGCTTCTATTTTTTAACCTTCTCTTCCAGATTATTGATGATGATTTCTTTTGTTTTTTTTCCATTGAAGCTTGGCATAAACAAAAAAATGCTCTATTGTAATGTGAAAATTAAAAACAAATGTTTCTAAGTTTTTTTGAACGACCAACAACAGTTTTAGCAAAAAAAGGATGATTAGAAAATTTTTTTTCAGCTTTGGTTTGTTTGTGAACGAAAGAAGAAAGAAAGAAAAAAGTCATTTGTGTTATTTTTTTTAAACACTGCTGATTTTCTATTTTTGAATATTTAATAAATATTTAAAAAGAATGTTAAGAAATAAATCAACTTTTGATCAATCTTAAATATTGGTTTTAGTTATATTGCAAAATACAAGAAAGGAAGCACTTTATATACAAATATTTTAATGGGATCCTTTTTACCAAATTTTAAAAGAATTTAATAAACCAAATGTTTAACAATGCTTTCACAGAAGCAAGTAAGATGCAAACTTTATAAATTATATGAGTATTTACGAAAAATAATTTATGATTTTTCAGGGCTTGAGATCAACTTGGGGGACCAAGCTGGCTTTTTTTTTGGCGACGATGTTTGAGGTTGTAAATTTTGAATTAATCTTTTCAGTTTGCATTTGATGAGGCTGATGATTAATATTCTTTTTTGTATCAAATTGCTCTGTTTCAGAAACAATTTTATCATCTTTAATTGTTTGAGGATGAATATGTTTAAAAGCGTTTGGAATAAAAAAAAAATTTTTGGCGGTGAAGGTCGTTTAAAAAGTTTTGAAGGAAAACGTTTTAAGATGTAAATTATGTAAAAGAATAAATTTTGTTATTTGTAACTCATGTATATTTAAAAATTAACATCTGCCTGTTCTGGTGAAAGCGTTTTGAAATAAAAACAAGTAATAATTTTTAGTTGAGTTCAAAAACTTAATTTAAATTTTTATATTTATCACAGACATAAGACAAAATTAAAATAATAAAAAAAGAAAAGGGATGTCTCGTTTGTCTGAAAAGACAAAAAAGTCTTTCTCAAAAAATCTGCTGATTTTTACAATTTCGAAAGTTTTCATTTTAAACAAATGTCTGAAGGGGCCAAAAGAAAGAAAGAAAACCATCGAAAGTCGAAAAGTTTCATTTCAAAAAAGATTTTTTTAAGACCGCTTTTTAATATTTTGGTGTCATCTTTTTTAATAAAAAAAAATTTTAAAATGAAAAATGAAACCTGCATACTGAACTGAGTTGAGTACAAATAACCCTCAATTTCTTACATATTATGACACTTTAAATTTAATTCTTATGAAAAATCTCGTTTTTTTGCAACAATGAATAAAGAAATATCAAATTCGACGGCCAGGAAGTCGAGTGATCCAGCGCGTTGACTCATCAGTATACTACTCCCTGGTTCGAATCACGCCCGTAGTCACATTTAAAAATGATTACCCGCGTCCGTCCCCGGTCCTACCAAGTTACCAATGGATTATATTATGTCAAACCGAAGACATTAAAAACGGCTGCTGGAGGGATCCCAGGTTAAACATATCCGTCTGTATTACGGTATTACCACACGGAAAGTGAGTGGCATCGCTTAGACGTGATAAAAATAAAATTCAAAAACAATTTAATACACATTTTCCAACACAACAATAACAAGTCATCTTTATCAAATCTCTAAAACATTTAACGATTTTTTTCTTATAACAATTTCTTGCGTTCGATTTGTTGGCTCCCATATAAAAAAATTATTAAATTTTTATTAGAACAAAGTCTTTTTTGAAACAATGTAAAAACTATTTTGCAATTTTCAATATATTATGGTTGTAAAAATTTTTATCTTCAATTTTGTAGTGTTTCAAATTATGAGTACTCACATGCTTATTTATTAGAATAATCATTTGCACTTTTCTATTTTTTTAAATTTTGTTTGAATATTTAAGGAAATGCGAAATGTGTGTTCTAAAACATAGTTGATGAAGATACGTGCTCAAACCACAAAAAAAATTTGAAAAATCTCATTGATATCTGAAGGACTTTTTGCAGTAAAAAACAAAATCATTATTAAAAAGATTTAAGAAACAATGCTTAAATTCTATATTTTAAACTGCAACATATTGTTTGACGCTTTCAGATTAACATAAATAATTTCAGTAAATATTTGTAACACTTTTTTACCAAATAAAAATCTTTTTAATAAAATATTTCATCAAAAGGGTGTTGCTCTCATTTCCAAAACAATAAATAAAACGGCCTGGTCTTGGATAGGGACGCAGAAACTTGGCCGGCTGATTTTAAGACACAGAATATGTTACTCTAACATTTGATATAATTGTTTTAATTCAAAGATTTTTGGATAATAGATTTTCAGACAAACACTTTACGGTTGATTAATTTAATATAAAGTTTAAAAAATGAATAAAGTTGAATGATTTTTACTGGATCTATTATTTTCGGTTTAAGATTTTTAAATGCAAAGTTGAAAATAACTATTTCTGGATGGTATATTTCGGGACACAGTTGAAAGGTTTATCATTTTTTTATGATTGTTCTTAAATATATATCTCAAATTGATAATTTCTGGATGCAAGGGTTTCGGATACAAAAAACAGAATGCTGATTTCTGGACGGCAATTCCAGGATGCTCATTTCTAGATGCAAGATTTCTGGATGATTATTTTTGGACAAAGATTTTAGATTGCTCATTTCGGGATGCCAGATTTCTGGACGGCGATTCCAGAATGCTCATTTCTGGACGGCGATTCCAGAATGCTCATTTCTGGACGGCGATTCCAGAATGCTCATTTCTGGACGGCAATTCCAGAATGCTCATTTCTGGACGGCATTTTTAAAAAAAAATTTTTTTTGCCTATTTCAAAATTTTAAAATCCAAACTTTTTTCAAAGTTTGGATTTTATGCAAATTAACCCGAAGGTTTATTTGCACAATGCAATTTATCCAAAATTTTTTTTGGGGAACTGGAACCCGTCGATTCCCGTCACTTTTCCCAAAAAAGTTAAAGTTAAAAAACTATGAAAAAAATGTTAAAGTTTTAAAAAGATATGCAAAAGAGAAGGTAAGAGCACGCGCACGGTTCATTTTGGCGTCAGAGAAACAAAGAAATGCGCGCATTTTTTTGTTCTTTCTCTTTCTTTTGTTTTTTGTTGAGAGAGAGAACAATAAATGCGCGCATTTCTTTGTTTCTCTGACGCCAAAATGAACCGTGCGCGTGCTCTTACCTTCTCTTTTGCATATCTTTTTAAAACTTTACCATTTTTTTCAAAGTTTTTTAACTTTAACTTTTTTGGGAAAAGTGACGGGAATCGACGGGTTCCAGTTCCCCAAAAAAAATTTTGGATAAATTGCATTGTGCAAATAAACCTTCGGGTTAATTTGCATAAAATCCAAACTTTGAAAAAAGTTTGGATTTTAAAATTTTGGAATAGGCAAAAAATTTTTTTAAAAAAAATGCCGTCCAGAAATGAGCATTCTGGAATTGCCGTCCAGAAATGAGCATTCTAGAATTGCCGTCCAGAAATCAGCATTTTAAAATCGCCGTCCAAAAATCTGGCATCCAGAAATGAGCATTTTGGATTCCCCGTCCAGAAAACGCCGTCCAGAAATAAGCATCCTAGAATCGCCGTCCAGAAATCTGGCATCCTGAAATGATCATTTCAAAATTGCCGTCCAGAAATGAGCATTCTGGTTTAGTGGGTTTGAAATTCTTGCATCCAGAAAACTTTATTTAATAATATTTAAACAAAATCCTTAAACTGAAACTCTTGCATCCTGAAATAATCACTCCAAATCAATCATAGTAATATATTCCTTTTAGAACTTTAAACCCATTTACCTAATTTTGTTTATCTAGCATCCCGAAATTTTTATTTTTTAACCTTCGTATAAAATTAATCAACGATATAATATGTGTCCTTAATTGCAATCCCGAAATCTTTGAATTAAAAAAATTATATCAAATGTTAGAGTAACATATTCTGTGTCTTAAAATCAGCCGGCCAAGTTTCTGCGTCCCTATCCAAGACCGGGCCAATAAAACGCTAAAAATACAATGAAAAAGAAAAAGTTTATGTCTGACATTCTCAAATAAAAAACATATCTTGTCTTTGTTTTTTGCAAGCAAAAAAGGCGATGAGTTTTACTTTTAAGTCGAATGATTTTTGGTTTGTTAAAATGTTTCCGATATCGACACAAGGAAGCAACAAAAAAAGGAAAGAAGGTGGAACAGGCAAAAATGGAAATTTTGAGATTGACATTTTTTTTAGAATCAATTTTAAAAAAAATTTAGAAACTACTTTTCGCATTGAAAAAAAAAACAATATATAAATATTTATATTTTTAAGAAGAATTATTGCCTTGGGAAGGAAAAAAATGTTTTGCCAAATGTCAGACAAAAATATTTCTTTTTTTGGTTTTTCTGCGTTCTCTGAAATATTTTATTACTGGTTTTAATAAGTAACATCCAGAAACAGCAACTCATTCAATTTTTAGTAAGTGTGATTCAAGTGATTCAAAATAAAATGAAGAACATTAAATTATTAAAACAATAATTTCTTCTTTTACAACGTTTTTAAAAAATGTTTGAAACCAGTTTCACTAGTAATGTTTTTAGATTGTTACATTTATTTAATTAAAAAATATTACACAACTATAAAAAATTTACGTCATCGATTTTCAGATGCTTTTTTTCTGGTTATACATATTAAAGGGGGAGAAAAATTGAAAACTGGTTTCTCCCTTTTGACAAAGAGTAAAATGAATCATTTCACACATGGATAATATTTCCCCCCCCCCCCAAATTTATAGGAAATTCATAAAAAACAATATCTATTAAAATTTATGTTGTTAAAATAACATAATTTAGTGATCGTTGAGTGTCAAAAAATGTCGATTCTTGCTTACAATTGTAGTTTTAATTTAAAATTTTTATAACTCTTGTAGCTATGTACATTTTTTTCTGTTTTAAAATTGTGAAATAAATGTTGACTGATTTAATTTTAAATTGCCAATTCAATAAATTTTCAGTAAACATTTTTTTTATCTAAAAACTCCTTTTTAAAATAAAACATAAAAATAAAATATTTCAATACTTTTTTCCATCAAAAAATTGTTGCCTTTCGGCATAACAAAAATGCGCAATAAGAAAAAGCAAAATATTTATGTCTGACAATTTTAAAATAAAACATTTCTTGTCTTTCTCTTTAAAAAAATACAACGCATTCGAAAAAAAACTAAAAAAAGACAAATTTGTATTGCGCTTTCTTTCTTTTTTGTGTAATGTCTTCTTTTTGCTGCTCTTTTATTTCGCAATCAAACAATTTCAAAAATCAAAAAAAAAATTTTTCAATTTTTTTTCCACTAATTGCAAAATTTGCATAAAAAATTTTTAGTTTGTTTAACCCTGAACAGTCAAAGCGAAAAAAAATGTTTTGTTTTATTATGTTTTAATGTCATATATCGTGAAAATTTGACTCTCAATGATTATTTAATTGCTGAAATGTTTGAATATAACAGGTTTTTAGTTACTCAAAACTGTACGATAGAAATTGTACATTTTTTTGTGTTTCTATATTTTAAATATTGCGATATATGGTTGTCCCTTTACAATGGCTCATAATTGCTTTCATTTTCACGTTTATTATTCTTCCACGTTACGTGGAGTAATTTTTCAGAGCTAAATTAAAACTGAAATCGTTGGGCAAAAATTTTGCTGTTTTTTGAGCCAAAATATCGCTAAAAATTTCATCATAGAAGAAAATTTACAGCAAAATACTGGCAGTGTATGTGTTTCAATGTAAATGTTTTTGGTTGTATAATAATTTTAATATTTTAGTATTATGTAATTGATAATTTCTAAAATCGAAAATTATTTACTACTAAAAATTTCAGAAAACAACTAAAACTCGAAAAAGAGTTCATAAAGAAACATTTTAAATTTAATTTACAAATTGCAGCAAAAAGAATTTCATTATTTATTTTTTGAAAAATGCAAAAAGAATTTCATTATAAATATTGTTAAATTTATTAATTACCAATTAAAAATGCTAATAATTTCAAGGTGCGATCAAAAAGCCTTTCAGCGATAAATAACCAATGATGCCAAAATAGTCATTAAAATGAATAAAAATTGTGTTCCTTTCATTCCCTGGTTATTATAATAAATTCCTGCAAGAAATGAAATTTGAATTAGTTAATCATGGGAAAGTAATTTTTATTTATTTTTTTTAATGCTTTGTAGTTTTCTGAACTTCCTTTAATCAACAAAAATAAATTATTTTTTAGCAGATTAAAACTTACAAGTTAAAAGCATATTTAAAATATTCAAACCAAAGAATTTACAATTTCGAAACCACTGTTTTGCAATTTATAAAAAATATAATAAAAACATATTTGATGTTATAATACAAATCGCATCTTTTTCTTTCGAAAGGTGGAGACAGGAAATGTTTTTTTTGTCAGTTATAAACATTTTCTTTACATTTTTTCAGTTTTCATTCTTTTTTTTATGTTTGATTACACCATTTGATTAAGAGAAAAAGTTGTTTATTTTTTGAAAATGAAAGTGAAAAAAACCACAAATTATTGCAGTGTTTTTGCTTCGATCAAAAATTTTTTTGGAATACTTTAATTCATTTGTTAATCACATGATTTTAAATTAGAACCTGTAATCCTTATATTCAACACAAAAAAATTTGGGTTGTACAAAATTTCGAGGAACTTCTAAAAATCATTAACATTAGTTTAAAAAAAGCTATTTCAAATCCAACATTTTCTACACAAAATGAAAAATAATTTGTCACAGTAATTTATTGTTGTAACAGCACAAGAGACAATAATTTGAATGATATTTGTATTCCTTTTTAGCATTCGTTTAATGTTTTTTGAATAAATTACAGAACGCAGTGATTCATTCAGGGACGAAATCAGTGGAAGATAACATGATGTGAGATTACATTTTTCGAAAAAGCAAAAAAAATTAAAAAGGGTAAAAAAAGGGATTTTCGAAGGTAAAGGGGCGGTGCGCCTCCTCCTTTATGAAGAAGAAACTTGTTAAATTATAATTTGTGATTGTCGTCTTTTATTTCGGCAAAGAACTTTTTCAAATTTTATCATTGATGTTTGACGGCTTCGAAATTCCAATCTGTTCAATCAATTGTTTTTATTTTGGACCATTTCGTGAAACTTTTCTTCCCCTTTCATCGCTAAATTTTGCAAGAAAAACAAATACGTTTTTCAAAGAGAATTGAATGATTTTCGGTTCGCTAAAATCGTCCGATATCGACACAAGAAAGCAACAAGTAAACGCCATAACACAAAAAAGGAAAGAAGGTGGAACACACAAAAAATGGATGGATGACATGTTTATTGTTTTTTTCTGCAAATTGATTTCACTTTAGTATTATTAGTAAAATTTTTGCAATATTTAATTATTGGTTTTTCGTTAGGTTTATAAATATAAAAAAGGTACATTTTTAACTGACTGAATATAGTTGTAAAACATTAAAGTTCGCAAAGACTGCACAAACCCATTAAATTATTAAAAAACAAAATTTTTCTCTTTCACACAGATATATTGGATTTTATTATTTACAAAAGGGAAATAAATTTGCAAATATCTGACAAATCATTGCTTTTTGTTTTAATATTTTGAGCGTCCACAATTTTCAGTTCCTACCAAAGAATAGTTTTTTAATTAAATCCAAAGATTTGATTTTTGAAAATTGGGGCTACTCATACTACAAATATTTATGCAATTAGTTTTGGTTTATTAAAAAAAGCGTGGGGATTTTTCATTTTTAATCCAAAACTATAAACATTTGCACAATTTCCTCTTTTTTGATCAAATTTACGGAAATAATTGATTATAAGAATTATAAAAAACAACAAATTCAAATTTATTTTCTTTAGCCGTCGGTTTTTTTGTTTTTCTAACAATTTGATATTTCATTATTAAAGGTTAAAAAAGGTTAAAGAACCCCATAATCAGACCAGAGGTCGTGGGGGGGGCCGATGCTGGCGCGACTTTCCAGCATCTGCACTTAGCATTTAGGTGTCCGGATCTAAGATCCTTGCCGGCGCAACCCGGTGGTGGACCACCCCCTTTCGGGAACCTTCCACTCGAGCGGAGAGCTCATATGAGTGTACCCATTGCCTTCCAATTGGTAGCGCCTGGGTTGGGCACGCACGGGGATTCGAACCTTCCACTCTTTCGAGTCTCTGTCCGACCGAGAGTCTATCGCTCAAACCACTCGGCCACCCGTCCGCTATTTCATTATTTTTTTTATTTATTTTAACATAATATGCATGTAATTGTGTTAAGTAAAGAATCTACCTTTTGCATAAAATATTCAAACAAATTTGTTTGCTTCTTACTAAAGACTGCGGAAATATTTGACATTGAAAACGAATAGATTCTTTTTTTTGAGAAAAAAACAAATATTTTTTAAATGTCAGAGAAAAATACTTTTTTTCGGCTTTTCTTCCGTTTTACAGCAATTATTTTTTTAAAAACGAATTGCATTTTTCGTTTGCAATAGAAAGGGACAAGAAATTTTTCTTTAGAAATGCAAGACATAAACATTTTGTTCTTCTTTTTTTTGTTATGTTGCTGGTGAAGGAAACATAGTTTTAAAATATTGGAATATTTTATTAAAAAAACACATAGTTAAACAAATTTTTAAAATTAGATGAAAATTTTATCAAAAGCAGTAATAGAGGTGGTTAAGAAAATATTTGCATTAATTTATAATGATTTGAGTATTTTCGATTCATGAGAGTAAAATAAGATATTTTTTAAACATACAGATCATTGACATCATTTAAATTTGCTTGATTTAAAAATTTTTTTTTTGTTGAAAATACTTTATTTTTTTACCTACAATTAGAAACACGTTTAGAAGAATTAGATAAATAAAAAAGATTTTGAAAAAAAAATTAAAATATATTTTCTTTAGCCAGGTGATTGTTTCATAGTTTTCGCTAAAAATTACATTTTTCCAAGATTTTCTTTGATTTAACATATTTTGCATGAACCTTTTTTATGCATTTTTTTAAAAAAACACGTGACGTATTTCTTTAAGTGTTCAAAAAAATAATTCACAAAAATTAATTGAATGACTGCTTTTTGAAAAAAAACCTTTAACGCTGAAAAGAAATCGATTCGATTTTTTGGGAAAGGCAAATGTTTTTGCAAATGTTAGTCAAAAACATTTTTTTTTTGGCTTCTGATTATTACAAAAAAACAGATCGCATAGAATGGGACAAGAAATTTTTTATTGCAAATGTCAGACATAAACATTTTCTTGGTATTTTTTGAGTTCTGCATTTTTATGAATAAAATATCAGCATTGTTTTGATCGAAAAAATTGAAATTTTATTTTGATGGTTTTCAGGAGGAAAAATGTTTACAAAAGTTTTATACAAAATATTGGTTTCAATTTTTGTCCCATTTTTGTAATTTACTTGATTATCAAGAACAAGAAAATAAAATTTATAAATTTTTCCTAAAAAAGTAATAAAATGCGGAACATTTCAATGTGTAATTAAATCATCAATTTGTACGTCATGTGTTATTGGTATGATTCACGCTCGTTTAAAAAAATGTATTTTTTGTTTTATATGATCAAAGTGAAAAAATACAATTTAAGTGTCCAATTTTTAAAGCATTTCTTTGCTTTTTTACAGTTTGAATATTTAATAAAAACATGTTTTAAACGTACATTTACGCGAGTAAAAATTATGAAAGAGTAATTAACTTGTATATCTTGAAATATACAAATTCTCCTTGCATAGCTCCATTATTAAAAATAAAAAGAATGGAAAAAGCTTGTTTTTTAACAATTAGTAATAAAAAATTTTGTTGTACATTTTCTTCGGTAATAAAATTTTGTATGTTTTTGAGTGATGTAAATAAATTTTCTGAAATACATAAATGCATAAAATGTTAGAAAAAAATCATTGGCATTGTTGAATATCTTAATGATATGGATTATATTTCGTAGCAAATCTTGCAAGAAAAAAAAAAGATTTTCAGAATTTTTAATTTTGGTTTGTTGTGTTAATTCCCCTTTAAAGCACGTAACTCCCAAATCAGATCTAAGCATTTCCAATCAAATTAAACATTTGCATAATGTTTCTGGGTATCAAACAAAGTGTTATCACATATTAAAGCTTTTTATTATCAAAGATTTTCAGAATTTTTAATTTTGGTTTGTTGTGTTAATTCCCCTTTAAAGCACGTAACTCCCAAATCAGATCTAAGCATTTCCAATCAAAGTAAACATTTGCATAATGTTTCTGGGTATCAAACAAAGTGTTATCACATATTAAAGCTTTTTATTATCAAAGATTTTCAGAATTTTTAATTTTGGTTTGTTGTGTTAATTCCCCTTTAAAGCACGTAACTCCCAAATCAGATCTAAGCATTTCCAATCAAAGTAAACATTTGCATAATGTTTCTGGGTATCAAACAAAGTGTTATCACATATTTAAGCTTTTTATTATCAAAGATTTTCAGAAATTTTAATTTTGGTTTGTTGTGTTAATTCCCCTTTAAAGCACGTAACTCCCAAATCAGATCTAAGCATTTCCAATCAAAGTAAACATTTGCATAATTTTTCTGGGTATCAAACAAAGTGTTATCACATATTAAAGCTTTTAATTATCAAAGATTTTCAGAAATTTTAATTTTGGTTTGTTGTGTTAATTCCCCTTTAAAGCACGTAACTCCCAAATCAGATCTAAGCATTTCCAATCAAAGTAAACATTTGCATAATGTTTCTGGGTATCAAACAAAGTGTTATCACATATTAAAGCTTTTTATTATCAAAGATTTTCAGAATTTTTAATTTTGGTTTGTTGTGTTAATTCCCCTTTAAAGCACGTAACTCCCAAATCAGATCTAAGCATTTCCAATCAAAGTAAACATTTGCATAATGTTTCTGGGTATCAAACAAAGTGTTATCACATATTAAAGCTTTTTATTATCAAAGATTTTCAGAAATTTTAATTTTGGTTTGTTGTGTTAATTCCCCTTTAAAGCACGTAACTCCCAAATCAGATCTAAGCATTTCCAATCAAAGTAAACATTTGCATAATTTTTCTGGGTATCAAACAAAGTGTTATCACATATTAAAGCTTTTTATTATCAAAGATTTTCAGAATTTTTAATTTTGGTTTGTTGTGTTAATTCCCCTTTAAAGCACGTAACTCCCAAATCAGATCTAAGCATTTCCAATCAAATTAAGCATTTGCATAATGTTTCTGGGTATCAAACAAAGTGTTATCACATATTTAAGCTTTTTATTATCAAAGATTTTCAGAATTTTTAATTTTGGTTTTTTGTGTTAATTCCCCTTTCAAGCACGTAACTCCCAAATCAGATCTAAGCATTTCCAATCAAATTAAACATTTGCATAATGTTTCTAGGTATCAAACAAAGTGTTATCACATATTTAAGCTTTTTATTATTGAAACGTTATTTTATACTTTGTAGTTTATTCTTTGATTAAACGTCCCTTCTCGTTTTTCCTTCTCTCTCCCTTCTTTGTTATGTTCTCCTCTCTCGTTTTTTTTATGCACCTTTGTTCATTTTTATTTTCCTTCCAGTTGAGGCTACTAACGGACTTCCTGGAAGGTGGTCGTGTTTTTAATAAATCTATTTAATTTAATTTAACTTCTCATTACTAACATTCAAAGAACCAGGAAGGGTTACTTCCGTTCTTAACATTGGTGACGAGGCGATTCGAGCTCGGGCAGAGTAACAGGAAGAAATTTGACACCGGGGTGGTGATCGAATGACTGATCCACTTGCTACGGGCAGTAGCAATATTCCAGAAAAAAGTAGCACAAGCTCAACATCAACAAAGATGGCAGTTCAACCGGCAACTGTTTGGCCACCTCCAGCTTACAACGGCAAGATTAGGTTCGAAGTGTGGGAAACGCAGTTCGATTTGTACATCAAGGATCGAGAAATCACAGATGAGGAAAAGAAAAAGTCCCTCCTTCTTCAACATATCGGTGGTGAAATGTTGGAAAAGATGTTTGATTGGATAGCACCAGCAAAGCTTAAAGATATGGATTTTACGGCTCTCATGGAACTCCTTCATACAAAAACCAAAAAGAAGACTAATCTTTTTGCACTTCGAGTTAAATTCATCAATGAAAAGCAACAGGTTGGACAAACCTTGGAAGATTACTTTGCACATATGACTCGATTATACAATCAATGTGCTTTGGGTTCGATGAAGGCTGAAAATTTTGGGGTGTTAGCTCTGTTGAAAGGCATTGCAAGTGACGATACTCGACAATTTCTGATGACGTCAATTAATGAAGATACAACTATTGCAAAAATTCATGATTTAGCATCAACTTATGAACAAGCAAAGGCGGCGGCGCAAGAAATCAAAGGTAATGGCGGGCAAGCCAGCACGAAACCATACAGCGTGAATGTCATTGGAAAAGGTGTTAAATGTGGATATTGCGGTGGTAATCATCAGAAAGGCAAGGATAATTGTCCAGCAAAGAATCAATCATGCAACAAATGCGGGAAGCCAGGTCATTTTGCAAGGGTTTGTAAAAGTTCATCCAAGAAGGAAGACAAAATTGCACCACGAAAAAGCTTCCAACGACATCAGAATCCAAGAAAGCAACATTTAGTGGAACGGGAAGATCCAAAAGAAGAGGTTGAGGATAATCAACAGAATATGTATGGACTTTATGGTTTATTAACAGTATCTTCTGAACCAACCAATGCTCCTATACCGTATATTCCTCCACCAATAATCATTGAAGCAAAACTTAATGGATGCTGTATTTCTTTTCAACATGATACTGGAGCAGCAACGACAGTCATCAGTGAAAGAAGGTGGATTGAAATTGGATCTCCAACATTACATCCTACATCAGTTAAACTTCGAAGCTACAATGGACAAATCCCGGTCAAGGGAGCTTGCAAAGTTACTGTACAAATTGATGATGCAACCAAGGAGCTTTGGGTCAATGTGGTACCGACAGGTGATGCATTGTTAGGTCGTGATTGGATTCATGCATTGGGATTGAAAGCTGAACAGCAAATCCATCAACAAGGCATTGAAGAGCAATATGAGCAACGACTACAAGAGATCTTGGACAAACATGAAGATGTATTTAAAGATGAACTTGGTAAATGTGATATGAAAATCTCTTTAAAACTTGTTGATGGAGCAAAGCCAAAGTTTATCAAGGCAAGGAATTTGCCATATGCATTTCGGGAAAAGGTCGAAAAGCAGTTGGAAGATAAAACAGCAGCAGGTTTATTGGCAGAAGTAAAGCATTCGGAGTGGGCAACTCCAATTATGCCAGTTGTAAAACCAAATGGGGACATCAGAATATGTGGAAATTATAAATTAACTGTTAATCCGGTATTGGATGTTACTCAATACCCGCTGCCAAGAATTGAAGATATGTTCCACGAACTTAATGGCAGCAGTTACTTCTCCAAACTTGATGTTCGTGATGCCTACCAGCAGGTTGAATTGGATGATGAATCAAAAAAGCTCACAACTGTTTCAACTCATAAAGGACTTTTTCAATCAAATCGATTAGTTCCTGGTCTTTCTTCGGGTGCTGCAGAGTTTCAAGCAATCATCGAAAAGACGGTACATGGAATCGAAAAAACTGTAGCTTTTCAAGATGATGTTACTGTAGGTGGAAAAACCGTTGAAGAACATCTGGATAAACTCGATGAAGTGTTGGGAAGATTTGCAAAGCATGGATTTCGTCTGAAGCGTGAAAAGTGCGAGTTTCTCAAAAGAAAAGTTGAATTTTTGGGTCATGAAGTTGATGCGTCTGGGATAAGACCTTTAGCAAAAAAGCTCGATGGATTCAGAAAAATGCCAGCCCCACAAAATGTAAAAGAAGTCGAAGCTTTTATTGGGTTTGTTAATTATTACGGTCGATTTGTGAAAGGATTCGCTCATCTTGCTGCACCGTTGAATGATTTGAGAAAGAAAGGAGCAGGCTGGGAATGGAAAGATATTCATCAGAAAGCATTCGATGATATAAAGCAAAGCTTACTCAAAGGCGAATTGTTGGCACATTATGATCCGGGAAAGGATCTGGTCTTAGCTACTGATGCAAGTGAATATGGCATTGGAGCAATTTTGTATCATCGGGAAGTTGATGGCACGGAAAGGGTCATTGCAAATGCATCGAGAAAGTTAACATCAGCAGAAAGAAATTATGCCCAAATAGAGAAAGAAGCTTTAGGAATTATTTATGGAGTTCGAAAGTTTCAGCATTATTTATTGGGAAGAAAATTTACTCTTCTGACTGATCATCAGCCTCTTCTTCGAATTTTTGGACCAAAAGGAGGTGAAAGCTCAATTGCAATCAAAAGGCTAGCCAGGTGGGCAATAATATTGATGGGATACACTTATAATATTGAATATCGCCGAACCGAAGATTTTTCAAATGCTGATATTCTTTCAAGGCTACCAAATCCCCATGAAATTCCATCACCAGAGGCTCTGGATGATGAAGAAGCAATTGAAAGGATTTATGCAATTGAAGAAAGGCGGTCACCACTTAACATTGATCGGATCATTGAAGAAACTTCAAAAGATGATAAATTGCAAAAAATTCTGTCTTGGGTTAAAGATGGTTGGCCAAAGAATGTTGATAAAGCTTTGAATCCGTGGTGGAATCGACGTGAGGAATTAACAAATAGGAATGGATATTTGTTGTTCAAGGATAAACCGGTGATACCTGAATCATTGCAACCAGAAGTACTTAAAACTTTGCATGAAGCACATGTGGGTCGACATCGAATGCTGTTAATTGCACGTGATAATTTCTGGTTTGAAGGAATTAATGCAGCAGTAACAAAAATTGCACAAAGTTGTGAAGTATGCAACAGTTGCCATAAAGGGCAGAAAGAACGACTTCATCAATGGGAAAAAGCGGAAAGCTTTTGGGAACGAGTCCACATTGACCATGCTTTCTTTCAAGATAAAATCTGGTTTATCGTTGTTGATGCAAAAACAAATTGGTTGGAAGTAATGCAGTGCAAAAGCGTTGATTCTAAAACAACAATTAAATTGTTACAAGGACTTTTTTCTCGGCATGGGTTATGCCAGCAGATTGTCAGCGATAATGCAACAAGCTTTACCAGTCGGGAATTCAAAGAATTTTGCCATTCTCGAGGAATTGTTCATACATTAACTCCGCCTTTTCATCCACAATCAAATGGTCTTGCAGAACGGGCAGTTCGAACTTTTAAAGAATTTACGGAGAAGCATCTTAAAGCAGGACATGCATTGGATTCAGCAGTTGCAAATGCGTTAATAATTCATCGTTCCACGCGTTGCGATCATACAAAATTATCTCCAGCAGAAGCTGCTTTTGGCCGTAAACTTCGAACAAGAATGTCAGTTCATCAGGTGCATGAGATCATGCTGGGGAAGGTGAAGGAATCAGAATTCCAACCAAATGATAAAATTTGGGTTCGAAATTATTCATCTGGTCCAAGATGGCTGCCAGGATATGTGAAAGCAATTAAAAGCAAGTGCACGTTTTTGGTTGACTGTAACGGGGAGTTATGGTATCGGCATCGTGATCAAATTCGAAAAGCATGTGAGTACGTCTTTCCCAAAGAAAGGCAGCAAGGTTTGGAAAAGTCTCGAAACGAAAATGTCCATCCTACAAGAGCAGTTGAAAGCAGTGAAGAAGAAAATTTTGCAACTCCAAGGGAAAGCTTAGAGAAAAATCCTCCAGTAATAACTGATTCAATTGCAAGAAAGAGAAATAACACGGATAGTGTCACATCAGCTCCAAAAACTTCCAAGCGTGTTTCAAAAGCTCCAGAAAGATTTACTGACCTTACGATGGATAATCGTAGCAAAAGCTATAAAGCAAAGGAAAATATCAGACCTGCGGGCGGCAGGGTTTCCAAGACTCATCGTATTCATTCCGTTGCTGTTATTCCACCATCAACCAAGTACAAAAGGCTTGAATCAAGTGCTGTAACTAAGCTTCGCAAATGTCGTCGTGATGCTGCAAACAAGGAAGGTAAATATAAGCTTTTGATTCCAAAGATCAAAGAAAGATTGGCCGAAACGATAAGCAATAATAATAAAATGATTAAACGACTCCTGGGCAAGGTAGATCGTAATGAAATTCTTCATAATGATATGGTTCGGGAAGTTGAAGTGTGTCAATTTGATCTGGTAAAAGTTGTCAAAGATTTGCGGGTAGCTCAGGAAGCTTTTGACTACTATAGGAAAAAGTCTTATGATTATCGGAAGGATTTGCAAGATCTTATTGAACATGAAAAACGTGTCTTTGGTGATGACAAGAGTGATTCTGATTCATCCACGGGCAGTGCTGATTCAGATAGTCCTGATCGAGTTCAACGTCGTGAATCAAATGATCAACCAAAAGTTAAACATGGTGTCACGGATAGTGATAAAGTTAATCATCCTCGAATTGATTACCCATAGCTTTGTACAACAAACCTGGGGAAGGTGAAACGTTATTTTATACTTTGTAGTTTATTCTTTGATTAAACGTCCCTTCTCGTTTTTCCTTCTCTCTCCCTTCTTTGTTATGTTCTCCTCTCTCGTTTTTTTTATGCACCTTTGTTCATTTTTATTTTCCTTCCAGTTGAGGCTACTAACGGACTTCCTGGAAGGTGGTCGTGTTTTTAATAAATCTATTTAATTTAATTTAACTTCTCATTACTAACATTCAAAGAACCAGGAAGGGTTACTTCCGTTCTTAACAATTATCAAAGATTTTCAGAATTTTTAATTTTGGTTTTTTGTGTTAATTCCCCTTTAAAGCACGTAACTCCCAAATCAGATCTAAGCATTTCCAATCAAATTAAACATTTGCATAATGTTTCTGGGTATCAAACAAAGTGTTATCACATATTAAAGCTTTTTATTATCAAAGATTTTCAGAAATTTTTAATTTTGGTTTGTTGTGTTAATTCCCCTTTCAAGCACGTAACTCCCCAATCAGATCTTGGGATTTCCAATCAAATTAAACATTTGCATAATGTTTCTGGGTATCAAACAAAGTGTTATCACATATTAAAGCTTTTTATTATCAAACATTTTTAAAATTTTTAATTTTGGTTTGTTGTGGTTATTCCCCTTTCAAGCACGTAACTCCCCAATCAGATCTAAGGATTTTAAATCAAATTAAACATTTGCATAATGTTTCAGGGTATCTAACAAAGTGTTATCACATATTAAAGCTTTTTATTATGAAAGATTTTCAGAAATTTTTATTTTAGTTTGTTGTGTAAATTCTCCTCTCAAGCACGTAACTCCCAAATCAGATCTAGGGATTTCAAATCAAATTAATCATTTGCATAATGTTTATGAGTATCAAACAAAGTGTTATCACATATTAAAGCTTTTTATTATCAAACATTTTCAAAATTTTTAATTTTGGTTTGTTGTGTTACTTCTCCTTTCAAGCACGTAACTCCCAAATCAGATCTAGGGATTTCAAATCAAATTAAACATTTGCATAATATTTCTGGGTATCAAACAAAGTGTTATCACATATTAAAGCTTTTTATTATCAAACATTTTCAAAATTTTTAATTTTGGTTTGTTGTGTTAATTCCCCTTTCAAGCACGTAACTCCCAAATGAGATCTTGGGATTTCCAATCAAATTAAACATTTGCATAATATTTCTGGGTATCAAACAAAGTGTTATCACATATTAAAGCTTTTTATTATCAAACATTTTCAAAATTTTTAATTTTGGTTTGTTGTGTTAATTCCCCTTTCAAGCACGTAACTCCCCAATCAGATCTAAGGATTTTAAATCAAATTAAACATTTGCATAATGTTTATGAGTATCAAACAAAGTGTTATCACATATTAAAGCTTTTTATTATGAAAGATTTTCAGAAATTTTTATTTTAGTTTGTTGTGTAAATTCTCCTCTCAAGCACGTAACTCCCAAATCAGATCTAGGGATTTCAAATCAAATTAATCATTTGCATAATGTTTATGAGTATCAAACAAAGTGTTATCACATATTAATGCTTTTTATTATCAAACATTTTCAAAATTTTTAATTTTGGTTTGTTGTGTTACTTCTCCTTTCAAGCACGTAACTCCCAAATCAGATCTAGGGATTTCAAATCAAATTAATCATTTGCATAATGTTTATGAGTATCAAACAAAGTGTTATCACATATTAAAGCTTTTTATTATGAAAGATTTTCAGAAATTTTTATTTTAGTTTGTTGTGTAAATTCTCCTCTCAAGCACGTAACTCCCAAATCAGATCTAGGGATTTCAAATCAAATTAATCATTTGCATAATGTTTATGAGTATCAAACAAAGTGTTATCACATATAAAAGCTTTTTATTATCAAACATTTTCAAAATTTTTAATTTTGGTTTGTTGTGTTAATTCCCCTTTCAAGCACGTAACTCCCCAATCAGATCAAAGGATTTTAAATCAAATTAAATATTTGCATAATGTTTCAGGGTATCTAACAAAGTGTTATCACATATTAAAGCTTTTTATTATCAAACATTTTCAAAATTTTTAATTTTGGTTTGTTGTGTTAATTCCCCTTTCAAGCACGTAACTCCCCAATCAGATCAAAGGATTTTAAATCAAATTAAATATTTGCATAATGTTTCTGGGTATCTAACAAAGTGTTATCACATATTAAAGCTTTTTATTATCAAAGAATTTCATAATTTTTAATTTTGGTTTGTTGTGTTAATTCCCCTTTCAAGCACGTAACTCTCAAATCAGATATAAGGATTTCCAATCAAATTAAACTTTTGCATAATGTTTCTGGGCATCTAACAAAGTGTTATCACATATTAATGCTTTTTATTATCAAAGAATTTCATAATTTTTAATTTTGGTTTGTTGTGTTAATTCCCATTTCAAACACGTAACTCCCAAATCAGATCTTGGGATTTCTAATCAAATTAAATATTTGCATAATGTTTCTGGGTATCTAACAAAGTGTTATCACATATTAAAGCTTTTTATTATCAAACATTTATAAAATTTTTAATTTTGGTTTGTTGTGGTTATTCCCCTTTCAAGCACGTAACTCTCAAATCAGATATAAGGATTTCCAATCAAATTAAACTTTTGCATAATGTTTCTGGGCATCTAACAAAGTGTTATCACATATTAATGCTTTTTATTATCAAAGAATTTCATAATTTTTAATTTTGGTTTGTTGTGTTAATTCCCATTTCAAACACGTAACTCCCAAATCAGATCTTGGGATTTCTAATCAAATTAAATATTTGCATAATGTTTCTAGGTGTCAAACAAAGTGTTATCACATATTAATGCTTATTATTATCAAAGATTTTCATAATTTTTAATTTTGGTTTGTTGTGTTAATTCCCCTTTCAAGCACGTAACTCTCAAATCAGATATAAGGATTTCCAATCAAATTAAACATTTGCATAATGTTTCTGGGTATCAAACAAAGTGTTATCACATATTAAAGCTTATTATTATCAAAGATTTTCAGAATTTTTAATTTTGGTTTGTTGTGTTAATTCCCCTTTCAAGCACGTAACTCTCAAATCAGATATAAAGATTTCCAATCAAATTAAACATTTGCATAATGTTTCTGGGTATCAAACAAAGTGTTATCACATATTAAAGCTTATTATTATCAAAGATTTTCAGAATTTTTAATTTTGGTTTGTTGTGTTAATTCCCCTTTCAAGCACGTAACTCCCAAATGAGATCTTGGGATTTCCAATCAAATTAAATATTTGCATAATGTTTCTGGGTATCAAACAAAGTGTTATCACATATTAAAGCTTATTATTATCAAAGATTTTCAGAATTTTTAATTTTGGTTTGTTGTGTTAATTCCCCTTTCAAGCACGTAACTCCCAAATGAGATCTTGGGATTTCCAATCAAATTAAATATTTGCATAATATTTCTGGGTATCAAACAAAGTGTTATCACATATTAAAGCTTATTATTATCAAAGATTTTCATAATTTTTAATTTTGGTTTGTTGTGTTAATTCCCCTTTCAAGCACGTAACTCTCAAATCAGATATAAGGATTTCCAATCAAATTAAACATTTGCATAATGTTTCTGGGTATCAAACAAAGTGTTATCACATATTAAAGCTTATTATTATCAAAGATTTTCATAATTTTTAATTTTGGTTTGTTGTGTTAATTCCCCTTTCAAGCACGTAACTCTCAAATCAGATATAAGGATTTCCAATCAAATTAAACATTTGCATAATGTTTCTGGGTATCAAACAAAGTGTTATCACATATTAAAGCTTATTATTATCAAAGATTTTCAGAATTTTTAATTTTGGTTTGTTGTGGTAATTCCCCTTTCAAGCACGTAACTCTCAAATCAGATATAAGGATTTCCAATCAAATTAAACATTTGCATAATGTTTCTGGGTATCAAACAAAGTGTTATCACATATTAAAGCTTGTTATTATCAAAGATTTTCATAATTTTTAATTTTGGTTTGTTGTGTTAATTCCCCTTTCAAGCACGTAACTCTCAAATCAGATATAAGGATTTCCAATCAAATTAAACATTTGCATAATGTTTCTGGGTATCAAACAAAGTGTTATCACATATTAAAGCTTATTATTATCAAAGATTTTCAGAATTTTTAATTTTGGTTTGTTGTGTTAATTCCCCTTTCAAGCACGTAACTCTCAAATCAGATATAAGGATTTCCAATCAAATTAAACATTTGCATAATGTTTCTGGGTATCAAACAAAGTGTTATCACATATTAAAGCTTATTATTATCAAAGATTTTCATAATTTTTAATTTTGGTTTGTTGTGTTAATTCCCCTTTCAAGCACGTAACTCTCAAATCAGATATAAGGATTTCCAATCAAATTAAACATTTGCATAATGATTCTGGGTATCAAACAAAGTGTTATCACATATTAAAGCTTATTATTATCAAAGATTTTCAGAATTTTTAATTTTGGTTTGTTGTGTTAATTCCCCTTTCAAGCACGTAACTCTCAAATCAGATATAAGGATTTCCAATCAAATTAAACATTTGCATAATGTTTCTGGGTATCAAACAAAGTGTTATCACATATTAAAGCTTATTATTATCAAAGATTTTCAGAATTTTTAATTTTGGTTTGTTGTGTTAATTCCCCTTTCAAGCACGTAACTCCCAAATCAGATATAAGGATTTCCAATCAAATTAAACATTTGCATAATGTTTCTGGGTATCAAACAAAGTGTTATCACATATTAAAGCTTATTATTATCAAAGATTTTCAGAATTTTTAATTTTGGTTTGTTGTGTTAATTCCCCTTTCAAGCACGTAACTCCCAAATCAGATATAAGGATTTCCAATCAAATTAAACATTTGCATAATGTTTCTGGGTATCAAACAAAGTGTTATCACATATTAAAGCTTATTATTATCAAAGATTTTCAGAATTTTTAATTTTGGTTTGTTGTGTTAATTCCCCTTTCAAGCACGTAACTCCCAAATCAGATATAAGGATTTCCAATCAAATTAAACATTTGCATAATGTTTCTGGGTATCAAACAAAGTGTTATCACATATTAAAGCTTATTATTATCAAAGATTTTCAGAATTTTTAATTTTGGTTTGTTGTGTTAATTCCCCTTTCAAGCACGTAACTCCCAAATCAGATATAAGGATTTCCAATCAAATTAAACATTTGCATAATGTTTCTGGGTATCAAACAAAGTGTTATCACATATTAAAGCTTATTATTATCAAAGATTTTCAGAATTTTTAATTTTGGTTTGTTGTGTTAATTCCCCTTTCAAGCACGTAACTCCCAAATCAGATATAAGGATTTCCAATCAAATTAAACATTTGCATAATGTTTCTGGGTATCAAACAAAGTGTTATCACATATTAAAGCTTATTATTATCAAAGATTTTCAGAATTTTTAATTTTGGTTTGTTGTGTTAATTCCCCTTTCAAGCACGTAACTCCCAAATGAGATCTTGGGATTTCCAATCAAATTAAACATTTGCATAATGTTTCTGGGTATCAAACAAAGTGTTATCACATATTAAAGCTTATTATTATCAAAGATTTTCAGAATTTTTAATTTTGGTTTGTTGTGTTAATTCCCCTTTCAAGCACGTAACTCCCAAATCAGATATAAGGATTTCCAATCAAATTAAACATTTGCATAATGTTTCTGGGTATCAAACAAAGTGTTATCACATATTAAAGCTTATTATTATCAAAGATTTTCAGAATTTTTAATTTTGGTTTGTTGTGTTAATTCCCCTTTCAAGCACGTAACTCCCAAATCAGATATAAGGATTTCCAATCAAATTAAACATTTGCATAATGTTTCTGGGTATCAAACAAAGTGTTATCACATATTAAAGCTTATTATTATCAAAGATTTTCAGAATTTTTAATTTTGGTTTGTTGTGTTAATTCCCCTTTCAAGCACGTAACTCTCAAATCAGATATAAGGATTTCCAATCAAATTAAACATTTGCATAATGTTTCTGGGTATCAAACAAAGTGTTATCACATATTAAAGCTTATTATTATCAAAGATTTTCAGAATTTTTAATTTTGGTTTGTTGTGTTAATTCCCCTTTCAAGCACGTAACTCTCAAATCAGATATAAGGATTTCCAATCAAATTAAACATTTGCATAATGTTTCTGGGTATCAAACAAAGTGTTATCACATATTAAAGCTTATTATTATCAAAGATTTTCAGAATTTTTAATTTTGGTTTGTTGTGTTAATTCCCCTTTCAAGCACGTAACTCCCAAATCAGATATAAGGATTTCCAATCAAATTAAACATTTGCATAATGTTTCTGGGTATCAAACAAAGTGTTATCACATATTAAAGCTTATTATTATCAAAGATTTTCAGAATTTTTAATTTTGGTTTGTTGTGTTAATTCCCCTTTCAAGCACGTAACTCCCAAATGAGATCTTGGGATTTCCAATCAAATTAAATATTTGCATAATATTTCTGGGTATCAAACAAAGTGTTATCACATATTAAAGCTTATTATTATCAAAGATTTTCAGAATTTTTAATTTTGGTTTGTTGTGTTAATTCCCCTTTCAAGCACGTAACTCTCAAATCAGATATAAGGATTTCCAATCAAATTAAACATTTGCATAATGTTTCTGGGTATCAAACAAAGTGTTATCACATATTAAAGCTTATTATTATCAAAGATTTTCATAATTATTAATTTTGGTTTGTTGTGTTTATTCCCCTTTCAAGCACGTAACTCTCAAATCAGATATAAAAATTTCCAATCAAATTAAACATTTGCATAATGTTTCTGGGTATCAAACAAAGTGTTATCACATATTAAAGCTTATTATTATCAAAGATTTTCAGAATTTTTAATTTTGGTTTGTTGTGTTAATTCCCCTTTCAAGCACGTAACTCTCAAATCAGATATAAAAATTTCCAATCAAATTAAACATTTGCATAATGTTTCTGGGTATCAAACAAAGTGTTATCACATATTAAAGCTTATTATTATCAAAGATTTTCATAATTTTTAATTTTGGTTTGTTGTGTTAATTCCCCTTTCAAGCACGTAACTCCCAAATGAGATCTTGGGATTTCCAATCAAATTAAATATTTGCATAATATTTCTGGGTATCAAACAAAGTGTTATCACATATTAAAGCTTATTATTATCAAAGATTTTCAGAATTTTTAATTTTGGTTTGTTGTGTTAATTCCCCTTTCAAGCACGTAACTCTCAAATCAGATATAAGGATTTCCAATCAAATTAAACATTTGCATAATGTTTCTGGGTATCAAACAAAGTGTTATCACATATTAAAGCTTATTATTATCAAAGATTTTCATAATTTTTAATTTTGGTTTGTTGTGTTTATTCCCCTTTCAAGCACGTAACTCTCAAATCAGATATAAAAATTTCCAATCAAATTAAACATTTGCATAATGTTTCTGGGTATCAAACAAAGTGTTATCACATATTAAAGCTTATTATTATCAAAGATTTTCAGAATTTTAATTTTGGTTTGTTGTGTTCATTCCCCTTTCAAGCACGTAACTCCCAAATCAGATCTTGGGATTTTAAATCAAATTAAACATTTGCATAATGTTTCTGGGTATCAAACAAATTGTTATCACATATTAAAGCTTATTATTATCAAAGATTTTCATAATTTTTAATTTTGGTTTGTTGTGTTAATTCCCCTTTCAAGCACGTAACTCTCAAATCAGATATAAAAATTTCCAATCAAATTAAACATTTGCATAATGTTTCTGGGTATCAAACAAAGTGTTATCACATATTAAAGCTTATTATTATCAAAGATTTTCATAATTTTTAATTTTGGTTTGTTGTGTTAATTCCCCTTTCAAGCACGTAACTCTCAAATCAGATATAAAAATTTCCAATCAAATTAAACATTTGCATAATGTTTCTGGGTATCAAACAAAGTGTTATCACATATTAAAGCTTATTATTATCAAAGATTTTCATAATTTTTAATTTTGGTTTGTTGTGTTAATTCCCCTTTCAAGCACGTAACTCCCAAATGAGATCTTGGGATTTCCAATCAAATTAAATATTTGCATAATATTTCTGGGTATCAAACAAAGTGTTATCACATATTAAAGCTTATTATTATCAAAGATTTTCAGAATTTTTAATTTTGGTTTGTTGTGTTAATTCCCCTTTCAAGCACGTAACTCTCAAATCAGATATAAGGATTTCCAATCAAATTAAACATTTGCATAATGTTTCTGGGTATCAAACAAAGTGTTATCACATATTAAAGCTTATTATTATCAAAGATTTTCATAATTTTTAATTTTGGTTTGTTGTGTTTATTCCCCTTTCAAGCACGTAACTCTCAAATCAGATATAAAAATTTCCAATCAAATTAAACATTTGCATAATGTTTCTGGGTATCAAACAAAGTGTTATCACATATTAAAGCTTATTATTATCAAAGATTTTCAGAATTTTTATTTTGGTTTGTTGTGTTCATTCCCCTTTCAAGCACGTAACTCCCAAATCAGATCTTGGGATTTTAAATCAAATTAAACATTTGCATAATGTTTCTGGGTATCAAACAAATTGTTATCACATATTAAAGCTTATTATTATCAAAGATTTTCATAATTTTTAATTTTGGTTTGTTGTGTTTATTCCCCTTTCAAGCACGTAACTCTCAAATCAGATATAAAAATTTCCAATCAAATTAAACATTTGCATAATGTTTCTGGGTATCAAACAAATTGTTATCACATATTAAAGCTTATTATTATCAAAGATTTTCATAATTTTTAATTTTGGTTTGTTGTGTTTATTCCCCTTTCAAGCACGTAACTCTCAAATCAGATATAAAAATTTCCAATCAAATTAAACATTTGCATAATGTTTCTGGGTATCAAACAAAGTGTTATCACATATTAAAGCTTATTATTATCAAAGATTTTCAGAATTTTTATTTTGGTTTGTTGTGTTCATTCCCCTTTCAAGCACGTAACTCCCAAATCAGATCTTGGGATTTTAAATCAAATTAAACATTTGCATAATGTTTCTGGGTATCAAACAAATTGTTATCACATATTAAAGCTTATTATTATCAAAGATTTTCATAATTTTTAATTTTGGTTTGTTGTGTTTATTCCCCTTTCAAGCACGTAACTCTCAAATCAGATATAAAAATTTCCAATCAAATTAAACATTTGCATAATGTTTCTGGGTATCAAACAAAGTGTTATCACATATTAAAGCTTATTATTATCAAAGATTTTCATAATTTTTAATTTTGGTTTGTTGTGTTTATTCCCCTTTCAAGCACGTAACTCTCAAATCAGATATAAAAATTTCCAATCAAATTAAACATTTGCATAATGTTTCTGGGTATCAAACAAAGTGTTATCACATATTAAAGCTTATTATTATCAAAGATTTTCATAATTTTTAATTTTGGTTTGTTGTGTTAATTCCCCTTTCAAGCACGTAACTCTCAAATCAGATATAAAAATTTCCAATCAAATTAAACATTTGCATAATGTTTCTGGGTATCAAACAAAGTGTTATCACATATTAAAGCTTATTATTATCAAAGATTTTCATAATTTTTAATTTTGGTTTGTTGTGTTAATTCCCCTTTCAAGCACGTAACTCTCAAATCAGATATAAAAATTTCCAATCAAATTAAACATTTGCATAATGTTTCTGGGTATCAAACAAAGTGTTATCACATATTAAAGCTTATTATTATCAAAGATTTTCATAATTTTTAATTTTGGTTTGTTGTGTTAATTCCCCTTTCAAGCACGTAACTCTCAAATCAGATATAAAAATTTCCAATCAAATTAAACATTTGCATAATGTTTCTGGGTATCAAACAAAGTGTTATCACATATTAAAGCTTATTATTATCAAAGATTTTCATAATTTTTAATTTTGGTTTGTTGTGTTAATTCCCCTTTCAAGCACGTAACTCTCAAATCAGATATAAAAATTTCCAATCAAATTAAACATTTGCATAATGTTTCTGGGTATCAAACAAAGTGTTATCACATATTAGAGCTTTTTATTATCAAAGATTTTCAGAATTTTTAATTTTGGTTTGGTGTGTTAACTCCCCTTTCAAGCACGTAACTCCCAAATCAGATCTTTGGATTTTAAATCAAATTAAACATTTGCATAATGTTTCTGGGTATCAAACAAATTGTTATCACATATTAGAGCTTTTTATTATCAAAGATTTTCAGAATTTTTAATTTTGGTTTGGTGTGTTAACTCCCCTTTCAAGCACGTAACTCCCAAATCAGATCTTTGGATTTTAAATCAAATTAAACATTTGCATAATGTTTCTGGGTATCAAACAAATTGTTATCACATATTAAAGCTTATTATTATCAAAGATTTTCATAATTTTTAATTTTGGTCTGTTGTGTTAATTCCCCTTTCAAGCACGTAACTCTCAAATCAGATATAAAAATTTCCAATCAAATTAAACATTTGCATAATGTTTCTGGGTATCAAACAAATTGTTATCACATATTAAAGCTTATTATTATCAAAGATTTTCATAATTTTTAATTTTGGTTTGTTGTGTTAATTCCCCTTTCAAGCACGTAACTCTCAAATGAGATCTTGGGATTTCCAATCAAATTAAATATTTGCATAATATTTCTGGGTATCAAACAAAGTGTTATCACATATTAAAGCTTATTATTATCAAAGATTTTCATAATTTTTAATTTTGGTTTGTTGTGTTTATTCCCCTTTCAAGCACGTAACTCTCAAATCAGATATAAAAATTTCCAATCAAATAAAACATTTGCATAATGTTTCTGGGTATCAAACAAAGTGTTATCACATATTAAAGCTTATTATTATCAAAGATTTTCATAATTTTTAATTTTGGTTTGTTGTGTTAATTCCCCTTTCAAGCACGTAACTCTCAAATGAGATCTTGGGATTTCCAATCAAATTAAATATTTGCATAATATTTCTGGGTATCAAACAAAGTGTTATCACATATTAAAGCTTATTATTATCAAAGATTTTAATAATTTTTAATTTTGGTTTGTTGTGTTTATTCCCCTTTCAAGCACGTAACTCTCAAATCAGATATAAAAATTTCCAATCAAATTAAACATTTGCATAATGTTTCTGGGTATCAAACAAAGTGTTATCACATATTAAAGCTTATTATTATCAAAGATTTTCAGAATTTTAATTTTGGTTTGTTGTGTTCATTCCCCTTTCAAGCACGTAACTCCCAAATCAGATCTTGGGATTTTAAATCAAATTAAACATTTGCATAATGTTTCTGGGTATCAAACAAATTGTTATCACATATTAAAGCTTATTATTATCAAAGATTTTCATAATTTTTAATTTTGGTTTGTTGTGTTAATTCCCCTTTCAAGCACGTAACTCTCAAATCAGATATAAAAATTTCCAATCAAATTAAACATTTGCAAAATGTTTCTGGGTATCAAACAAATTGTTATCACATATTAAAGCTTATTATTATCAAAGATTTTCATAATTTTTAATTTTGGTTTGTTGTGTTAATTCCCCTTTCAAGCACGTAACTCTCAAATCAGATATAAAAATTTCCAATCAAATTAAACATTTGCATAATGTTTCTGGGTATCAAACAAAGTGTTATCACATATTAAAGCTTATTATTATCAAAGATTTTCATAATTTTTAATTTTGGTTTGTTGTGTTAATTCCCCTTTCAAGCACGTAACTCTCAAATCAGATATAAAAATTTCCAATCAAATTAAACATTTGCATAATGTTTCTGGGTATCAAACAAAGTGTTATCACATATTAAAGCTTATTATTATCAAAGATTTTCATAATTTTTAATTTTGGTTTGTTGTGTTAATTCCCCTTTCAAGCACGTAACTCTCAAATCAGATATAAAAATTTCCAATCAAATTAAACATTTGCATAATGTTTCTGGGTATCAAACAAAGTGTTATCACATATTAGAGCTTTTTATTATCAAAGATTTTCAGAATTTTTAATTTTGGTTTGGTGTGTTAACTCCCCTTTCAAGCACGTAACTCCCAAATCAGATCTTTGGATTTTAAATCAAATTAAACATTTGCATAATGTTTCTGGGTATCAAACAAATTGTTATCACATATTAGAGCTTTTTATTATCAAAGATTTTCAGAATTTTTAATTTTGGTTTGGTGTGTTAACTCCCCTTTCAAGCACGTAACTCCCAAATCAGATCTTTGGATTTTAAATCAAATTAAACATTTGCATAATGTTTCTGGGTATCAAACAAATTGTTATCACATATTAAAGCTTATTATTATCAAAGATTTTCATAATTTTTAATTTTGGTTTGTTGTGTTAATTCCCCTTTCAAGCACGTAACTCTCAAATCAGATATAAAAATTTCCAATCAAATTAAACATTTGCATAATGTTTCTGGGTATCAAACAAATTGTTATCACATATTAAAGCTTATTATTATCAAAGATTTTCAGAATTTTTAATTTTGGTTTGTTGTGTTAATTCCCCTTTCAAGCACGTAACTCTCAAATCAGATATAAAAATTTCCAATCAAATTAAACATTTGCATAATGTTTCTGGGTATCAAACAAATTGTTATCACATATTAAAGCTTATTATTATCAAAGATTTTCAGAATTTTTAATTTTGGTTTGTTGTGTTTATTCCCCTTTCAAGCACGTAACTCTCAAATCAGATATAAAAATTTCCAATCAAATTAAACATTTGCAAAATGTTTCTGGGTATCAAACAAATTGTTATCACATATTAAAGCTTATTATTATCAAAGATTTTCATAATTTTTAATTTTGGTTTGTTGTGTTAATTCCCCTTTCAAGCACGTAACTCTCAAATCAGATATAAAAATTTCCAATCAAATTAAACATTTGCATAATGTTTCTGGGTATCAAACAAATTGTTATCACATATTAAAGCTTATTATTATCAAAGATTTTCAGAATTTTTAATTTTGGTTTGTTGTGTTAATTCCCCTTTCAAGCACGTAACTCTCAAATCAGATATAAAAATTTCCAATCAAATTAAACATTTGCATAATGTTTCTGGGTATCAAACAAAGTGTTATCACATATTAAAGCTTATTATTATCAAAGATTTTCATAATTTTTAATTTTGGTTTGTTGTGTTAATTCCCCTTTCAAGCACGTAACTCTCAAATCAGATATAAAAATTTCCAATCAAATTAAACATTTGCATAATGTTTCTGGGTATCAAACAAATTGTTATCACATATTAAAGCTTATTATTATCAAAGATTTTCATAATTTTTAATTTTGGTTTGTTGTGTTAATTCCCCTTTCAAGCACGTAACTCTCAAATCAGATATAAAAATTTCCAATCAAATTAAACATTTGCATAATGTTTCTGGGTATCAAACAAATTGTTATCACATATTAAAGCTTATTATTATCAAAGATTTTCATAATTTTTAATTTTGGTTTGTTGTGTTAATTCCCCTTTCAAGCACGTAACTCTCAAATCAGATATAAAAATTTCCAATCAAATTAAACATTTGCATAATGTTTCTGGGTATCAAACAAATTGTTATCACATATTAAAGCTTATTATTATCAAAGATTTTCAGAATTTTTAATTTTGGTTTGTTGTGTTAATTCCCCTTTCAAGCACGTAACTCTCAAATCAGATATAAAAATTTCCAATCAAATTAAACATTTGCATAATGTTTCTGGGTATCAAACAAATTGTAATCACGTATTAAAGCTTATTATTATCAAAGATTTTCATAATTTTTAATTTTGGTTTGTTGTGTTAATTCCCCTTTCAAGCACGTAACTCTCAAATCAGATATAAAAATTTCCAATCAAATTAAACATTTGCATAATGTTTCTGGGTATCAAACAAAGTGTTATCACATATTAAAGCTTTTTATTATCATAGATTTTCAGAATTTTTAATTTTGGTTTGGTGTGTTAACTCCCCTTTCAAGCACGTAACTCCCAAATCAGATCTTTGGATTTTAAATCAAATTAAACATTTGCATAATGTTTCTGGGTATCAAACAAATTGTTATCACATATTAGAGCTTTTTATTATCAAAGATTTTCAGAATTTTTAATTTTGGTTTGGTGTGTTAACTCCCCTTTCAAGCACGTAACTCCCAAATCAGATCTTTGGATTTTAAATCAAATTAAACATTTGCATAATGTTTCTGGGTATCAAACAAAGTGTTATCACATATTAAAGCTTATTATTATCAAAGATTTTCATAATTTTTAATTTTGGTTTGTTGTGTTAATTCCCCTTTCAAGCACGTAACTCCCAAATGAGATCTTGGGATTTCCAATCAAATTAAACATTTGCATAATGTTTCTGGGTATCAAACAAAGTGTTATCACATATTAAAGCTTATTATTATCAAAGATTTTCATAATTTTTAATTTTGGTTTGTTGTGTTAATTCCCCTTTCAAGCACGTAACTCTCAAATCAGATATAAAAATTTCCAATCAAATTAAACATTTGCATAATGTTTCTGGGTATCAAACAAAGTGTTATCACATATTAAAGCTTATTATTATCAAAGATTTTCATAATTTTTAATTTTGGTTTGTTGTGTTAATTCCCCTTTCAAGCACGTAACTCTCAAATCAGATATAAAAATTTCCAATCAAATTAAACATTTGCATAATGTTTCTGGGTATCAAACAAAGTGTTATCACATATTAAAGCTTATTATTATCAAAGATTTTCATAATTTTTAATTTTGGTTTGGTGTGTTAACTCCCCTTTCAAGCACGTAACTCTCAAATCAGATATAAAAATTTCCAATCAAATTAAACATTTGCATAATGTTTCTGGGTATCAAACAAATTGTTATCACATATTAAAGCTTATTATTATCAAAGATTTTCAGAATTTTTAATTTTGGTTTGGTGTGTTAACTCCCCTTTCAAGCACGTAACTCTCTAATCAGATATAAGGATTTCCAATCAAATTAAACATTTGCATAATGTTTCTGGGTATCAAACAAAGTGTTATCACATATTAAAGCTTGTTATTATCAAAGATTTTCATAATTTTTAATTTTGGTTTGTTGTGTTAATTCCCCTTTCAAGCACGTAACTCTCAAATCAGATATAAAAATTTCCAATCAAATTAAACATTTGCATAATGTTTCTGGGTATCAAACAAAGTGTTATCACATATTAAAGCTTATTATTATCAAAGATTTTCAGAATTTTTAATTTTGGTTTGGTGTGTTAACTCCCCTTTCAAGCACGTAACTCCCAAATCAGATCTTTGGATTTTAAATCAAATTAAACATTTGCATAATGTTTCTGGGTATCAAACAAAGTTTTATCACATATTAGAGCTTTTTATTATCAAAGACTTCCAGAATTTTTAATTTTGGTTTGGTGTGTTAATTCCACTTTCAAGCACGTAACTCCCAAATCAGATCTTGGGATTTTAAATCAAATCAAACATTTGCATAATGTTGCTGGGTATCAAACGAATTGTTATCACATATTAAAGCTTATTATTATCAAAGATTTTCAGAATTTTTAATTTTGGTTTGTTGTGTTAATTCCCCTTTCAAGCACGTAACACCCAAATCAGATCTTGGGATTTCCAATCAAATTAAATATTTGCATAATATTTCTGGGTATCAAACAAAGTGTTATCACATATTAAAGCTTATTATTATCAAAGATTTTCAGAATTTTTAATTTTGGTTTGTTGTGTTAATTCCCCTTTCAAGCACGTAACTCTCAAATCAGATATAAGGATTTCCAATCAAATTAAACATTTGCATAATGTTTCTGGGTATCAAACAAAGTGTTATCACATATTAAAGCTTTTCATTATCAAAGATTTTCGGAATTTTGAATTTTGGTTTGTTGTGTTAATTCTCCTTTCAAGCACGTAACTCCCAAATGAGATCTTGGGATTTCCAATCAAATTAAACATTTGCATAAGGTTTCTGGGTGTCAAACAAAGTGTTATCACATATTAAAGCTTATTATTATCAAAGATTTTCAGAATTTTTAATTTTGGTTTGTTGTGTTAATTCCCCTTTCAAGCACGTAACTGCCAAATGAGATCTTGGGATTTCCAATCAAATTAAACATTTGCATAATATTTCTGGGTATCAAACAAAGTGTTATCACATATTAAAGCTTATTATTATCAAAGATTTTCAGAATTTTGAATTTTGGTTTGTTGTGTTAATTCCCCTTTCAAGCACGTAACTCTCAAATCAGATATAAAAATTTCCAATCAAATTAAACATTTGCATAATGTTTCTGGGTATCAAACAAAGTGTTATCACATATTAAAGCTTATTATTATCAAAGATTTTCATAATTTTTAATTTTGGTTTGTTGTGTTAATTCCCCTTTCAAGCACGTAACTCTCAAATCAGATATAAAAATTTCCAATCAAATTAAACATTTGCATAATGTTTCTGGGTATCAAACAAAGTGTTATCACATATTAAAGCTTATTATTATCAAAGATTTTCAGAATTTTTAATTTTGGTTTGGTGTGTTAACTCCCCTTTCAAGCACGTAACTCCCAAATCAGATCTTTGGATTTTAAATCAAATTAAACATTTGCATAATGTTTCTGGGTATCAAACAAATTGTTATCACATATTAGCGCTTTTTATTATCAAAGATTTTCAGAATTTTTAATTTTGGTTTGGTGTGTTAACTCCCCTTTCAAGCACGTAACTCCCAAATCAGATTTTGGGATTTTAAATCAAATCAAACATTTGCATAATGTTTCTGGGTATCAAACAAAGTGTTATCACATATTAGAGCTTTTTATTATCAAAAACTTTCAGAATTTTTAATTTTGGTTTGTTGTGTTCATTCCCCTTTCAAGCACGTAACTCCCAAATCAGATCTTGGGATTTTAAATCAAATCAAACATTTGCATAATGTTTCTGGGTATCAAACAAAGTGTTATCACATATTAGAGCTTTTTATTATCAAAGACTTCCAGAATTTTTAATTTTGGTTTGGTGTGTTAATTCCACTTTCAAGCACGTAACTCCCAAATCAGATCTTGGGATTTTAAATCAAATCAAACATTTGCATAATGTTGCTGGGTATCAAACGAATTGTTATCACATATTAAAGCTTATTATTATCAAAGATTTTCAGAATTTTTAATTTCGGTTTGTTGTGTTAATTCCCCTTTCAAGCACGTAACTCCCAAATCAGATCTTGGGATTTCCAATCAAATTAAATATTTGCATAATATTTCTGGGTATCAAACAAAGTGTTATCACATATTAGAGCTTATTATTATCAAAGATTTTCAGAATTTTTAATTTTGGTTTGTTGTGTTAATTCCCCTTTCAAGCACGTAACTCTCAAATGAGATCTTGGGATTTCCAATCAAATTAAACATTTGCATAAGGTTTCTGGGTGTCAAACAAAGTGTTATCACATATTAAAGCTTATTATTATCAAAGATTTTCAGAATTTTTAATTTTGGTTTGTTGTGTTAATTCCCCTTTCAAGCACGTAACTCCCAAATGAGATCTTGGGATTTCCAATCAAATTAAACATTTGCATAATATTTCTGGGTATCAAACAAAGTGTTATCACATATTAAAGCTTATTATTATCAAAGATTTTCAGAATTTTGAATTTTGGTTTGTTGTGTTAATTCCCCTTTCAAGCACGTAACTCCCAAATGAGATCTTGGGATTTCCAATCAAATTAAACATTTGCATAATATTTCTGGGTATCAAACAAAGTGTTATCACATATTAAAGCTTATTATTATCAAAGATTTTCAGAATTTTTAATTTTGGTTTGTTGTGTTAATTCCCCTTTCAAGCACGTAACTCCCAAATGAGATCTTGGGATTTCCAATCAAATTAAACATTTGCATAATATTTCTGGGTATCAAACAAAGTGTTATCACATATTAAAGCTTATTATTATCAAAGATTTTCAGAATTTTGAATTTTGGTTTGTTGTGTTAATTCCCCTTTCAAGCACGTAACTCCCAAATGAGATCTTGGGATTTCCAATCAAATTAAACATTTGCATAATATTTCTGGGTATCAAACAAAGTGTTATCACATATTAAAGCTTATTATTATCAAAGATTTTCAGAATTTTGAATTTTGGTTTGTTGTGTTAATTCCCCTTTCAAGCACGTAACTCCCAAATGAGATCTTGGGATTTCCAATCAAATTAAACATTTGCATAATATTTCTGGGTATCAAACAAAGTGTTATCACATATTAAAGCTTATTATTATCAAAGATTTTCAGAATTTTGAATTTTGGTTTGTTGTGTTAATTCCCCTTTCAAGCACGTAACTCCCAAATGAGATCTTGGGATTTCCAATCAAATTAAACATTTGCATAATATTTCTGGGTATCAAACAAAGTGTTATCACATATTAAAGCTTATTATTATCAAAGATTTTCAGAATTTTGAATTTTGGTTTGTTGTGTTAATTCCCCTTTCAAGCACGTAACTCCCAAATGAGATCTTGGGATTTCCAATCAAATTAAACATTTGCATAATATTTCTGGGTATCAAACAAAGTGTTATCACATATTAAAGCTTATTATTATCAAAGATTTTCAGAATTTTTAATTTTGGTTTGTTGTGTTAATTCCCCTTTCAAGCACGTAACTCCCAAATGAGATCTTGGGATTTCCAATCAAATTAAACATTTGCATAATGTTTCTGGGTATCAAACAAAGTGTTATCACATATTAAAGCTTATTATTATCAAAGATTTTCAGAATTTTTAATTTTGGTTTGGTGTGTTAACTCCCCTTTCAAGCACGTAACTCCCAAATCAGATCTTTGGATTTTAAATCAAATTAAACATTTGCATAATGTTTCTGGGTATCAAACAAAGTTTTATCACATATTAGAGCTTTTTATTATCAAAGACTTCCAGAATTTTTAATTTTGGTTTGGTGTGTTAATTCCACTTTCAAGCACGTAACTCCCAAATCAGATCTTGGGATTTTAAATCAAATCAAACATTTGCATAATGTTGCTGGGTATCAAACGAATTGTTATCACATATTAAAGCTTATTATTATCAAAGATTTTCAGAATTTTTAATTTTGGTTTGGTGTGTTAATTCCACTTTCAAGCACGTAACTCCCAAATCAGATCTTGGGATTTTAAATCAAATCAAACATTTGCATAATGTTGCTGGGTATCAAACGAATTGTTATCACATATTAAAGCTTATTATTATCAAAGATTTTCAGAATTTTTAATTTTGGTTTGTTGTGTTAATTCCCCTTTCAAGCACGTAACTCCCAAATCAGATCTTGGGATTTCCAATCAAATTAAATATTTGCATAATATTTCTGGGTATCAAACAAAGTGTTATCACATATTAAAGCTTATTATTATCAAAGATTTTCAGAATTTTTAATTTTGGTTTGTTGTGTTAATTCCCCTTTCAAGCACGTAACTCTCAAATGAGATCTTGGGATTTCCAATCAAATTAAACATTTGCATAAGGTTTCTGGGTGTCAAACAAAGTGTTATCACATATTAAAGCTTATTATTATCAAAGATTTTCAGAATTTTTAATTTTGGTTTGTTGTGTTAATTCCCCTTTCAAGCACGTAACTCCCAAATGAGATCTTGGGATTTCCAATCAAATTAAACATTTGCATAATATTTCTGGGTATCAAACAAAGTGTTATCACATATTAAAGCTTATTATTATCAAAGATTTTCAGAATTTTGAATTTTGGTTTGTTGTGTTAATTCCCCTTTCAAGCACGTAACTCCCAAATGAGATCTTGGGATTTCCAATCAAATTAAACATTTGCATAATATTTCTGGGTATCAAACAAAGTGTTATCACATATTAAAGCTTATTATTATCAAAGATTTTCAGAATTTTTAATTTTGGTTTGTTGTGTTAATTCCCCTTTCAAGCACGTAACTCCCAAATGAGATCTTGGGATTTCCAATCAAATTAAACATTTGCATAATATTTCTGGGTATCAAACAAAGTGTTATCACATATTAAAGCTTATTATTATCAAAGATTTTCAGAATTTTGAATTTTGGTTTGTTGTGTTAATTCCCCTTTCAAGCACGTAACTCCCAAATGAGATCTTGGGATTTCCAATCAAATTAAACATTTGCATAATATTTCTGGGTATCAAACAAAGTGTTATCACATATTAAAGCTTATTATTATCAAAGATTTTCAGAATTTTGAATTTTGGTTTGTTGTGTTAATTCCCCTTTCAAGCACGTAACTCCCAAATGAGATCTTGGGATTTCCAATCAAATTAAACATTTGCATAATATTTCTGGGTATCAAACAAAGTGTTATCACATATTAAAGCTTATTATTATCAAAGATTTTCAGAATTTTGAATTTTGGTTTGTTGTGTTAATTCCCCTTTCAAGCACGTAACTCCCAAATGAGATCTTGGGATTTCCAATCAAATTAAACATTTGCATAATATTTCTGGGTATCAAACAAAGTGTTATCACATATTAAAGCTTATTATTATCAAAGATTTTCAGAATTTTGAATTTTGGTTTGTTGTGTTAATTCCCCTTTCAAGCACGTAACTCCCAAATGAGATCTTGGGATTTCCAATCAAATTAAACATTTGCATAATATTTCTGGGTATCAAACAAAGTGTTATCACATATTAAAGCTTATTATTATCAAAGATTTTCAGAATTTTTAATTTTGGTTTGTTGTGTTAATTCCCCTTTCAAGCACGTAACTCCCAAATGAGATCTTGGGATTTCCAATCAAATTAAACATTTGCATAATGTTTCTGGGTATCAAACAAAGTGTTATCACATATTAAAGCTTATTATTATCAAAGATTTTCAGAATTTTTAATTTTGGTTTGGTGTGTTAACTCCCCTTTCAAGCACGTAACTCCCAAATCAGATCTTTGGATTTTAAATCAAATTAAACATTTGCATAATGTTTCTGGGTATCAAACAAAGTTTTATCACATATTAGAGCTTTTTATTATCAAAGACTTCCAGAATTTTTAATTTTGGTTTGGTGTGTTAATTCCACTTTCAAGCACGTAACTCCCAAATCAGATCTTGGGATTTTAAATCAAATCAAACATTTGCATAATGTTGCTGGGTATCAAACGAATTGTTATCACATATTAAAGCTTATTATTATCAAAGATTTTCAGAATTTTTAATTTTGGTTTGTTGTGTTAATTCCCCTTTCAAGCACGTAACACCCAAATCAGATCTTGGGATTTCCAATCAAATTAAATATTTGCATAATATTTCTGGGTATCAAACAAAGTGTTATCACATATTAAAGCTTATTATTATCAAAGATTTTCAGAATTTTTAATTTTGGTTTGTTGTGTTAATTCCCCTTTCAAGCACGTAACTCTCAAATCAGATATAAGGATTTCCAATCAAATTAAACATTTGCATAATGTTTCTGGGTATCAAACAAAGTGTTATCACATATTAAAGCTTTTCATTATCAAAGATTTTCGGAATTTTGAATTTTGGTTTGTTGTGTTAATTCTCCTTTCAAGCACGTAACTCCCAAATGAGATCTTGGGATTTCCAATCAAATTAAACATTTGCATAAGGTTTCTGGGTGTCAAACAAAGTGTTATCACATATTAAAGCTTATTATTATCAAAGATTTTCAGAATTTTTAATTTTGGTTTGTTGTGTTAATTCCCCTTTCAAGCACGTAACTGCCAAATGAGATCTTGGGATTTCCAATCAAATTAAACATTTGCATAATATTTCTGGGTATCAAACAAAGTGTTATCACATATTAAAGCTTATTATTATCAAAGATTTTCAGAATTTTGAATTTTGGTTTGTTGTGTTAATTCCCCTTTCAAGCACGTAACTCTCAAATCAGATATAAAAATTTCCAATCAAATTAAACATTTGCATAATGTTTCTGGGTATCAAACAAAGTGTTATCACATATTAAAGCTTATTATTATCAAAGATTTTCATAATTTTTAATTTTGGTTTGTTGTGTTAATTCCCCTTTCAAGCACGTAACTCTCAAATCAGATATAAAAATTTCCAATCAAATTAAACATTTGCATAATGTTTCTGGGTATCAAACAAAGTGTTATCACATATTAAAGCTTATTATTATCAAAGATTTTCAGAATTTTTAATTTTGGTTTGGTGTGTTAACTCCCCTTTCAAGCACGTAACTCCCAAATCAGATCTTTGGATTTTAAATCAAATTAAACATTTGCATAATGTTTCTGGGTATCAAACAAATTGTTATCACATATTAGCGCTTTTTATTATCAAAGATTTTCAGAATTTTTAATTTTGGTTTGGTGTGTTAATTCCCCTTTCAAGCACGTAACTCCCAAATCAGATCTTGGGATTTCCAATCAAATTAAATATTTGCATAATATTTCTGGGTATCAAACAAAGTGTTATCACATATTAAAGCTTATTATTATCAAAGACTTCCAGAATTTTTAATTTTGGTTTGGTGTGTTAATTCCACTTTCAAGCACGTAACTCCCAAATCAGATTTTGGGATTTTAAATCAAATCAAACATTTGCATAATGTTTCTGGGTATCAAACAAAGTGTTATCACATATTAGAGCTTTTTATTATCAAAAACTTTCAGAATTTTTAATTTTGGTTTGTTGTGTTCATTCCCCTTTCAAGCACGTAACTCCCAAATCAGATCTTGGGATTTTAAATCAAATCAAACATTTGCATAATGTTTCTGGGTATCAAACAAAGTGTTATCACATATTAGAGCTTTTTATTATCAAAGACTTCCAGAATTTTTAATTTTGGTTTGGTGTGTTAATTCCACTTTCAAGCACGTAACTCCCAAATCAGATCTTGGGATTTTAAATCAAATCAAACATTTGCATAATGTTGCTGGGTATCAAACGAATTGTTATCACATATTAAAGCTTATTATTATCAAAGATTTTCAGAATTTTTAATTTTGGTTTGTTGTGTTAATTCCCCTTTCAAGCACGTAACTCCCAAATCAGATCTTGGGATTTCCAATCAAATTAAATATTTGCATAATATTTCTGGGTATCAAACAAAGTGTTATCACATATTAAAGCTTATTATTATCAAAGATTTTCAGAATTTTTAATTTTGGTTTGTTGTGTTAATTCCCCTTTCAAGCACGTAACTCTCAAATGAGATCTTGGGATTTCCAATCAAATTAAACATTTGCATAAGGTTTCTGGGTGTCAAACAAAGTGTTATCACATATTAAAGCTTATTATTATCAAAGATTTTCAGAATTTTTAATTTTGGTTTGTTGTGTTAATTCCCCTTTCAAGCACGTAACTCCCAAATGAGATCTTGGGATTTCCAATCAAATTAAACATTTGCATAATATTTCTGGGTATCAAACAAAGTGTTATCACATATTAAAGCTTATTATTATCAAAGATTTTCAGAATTTTGAATTTTGGTTTGTTGTGTTAATTCCCCTTTCAAGCACGTAACTCCCAAATGAGATCTTGGGATTTCCAATCAAATTAAACATTTGCATAATATTTCTGGGTATCAAACAAAGTGTTATCACATATTAAAGCTTATTATTATCAAAGATTTTCAGAATTTTTAATTTTGGTTTGTTGTGTTAATTCCCCTTTCAAGCACGTAACTCCCAAATGAGATCTTGGGATTTCCAATCAAATTAAACATTTGCATAATATTTCTGGGTATCAAACAAAGTGTTATCACATATTAAAGCTTATTATTATCAAAGATTTTCAGAATTTTGAATTTTGGTTTGTTGTGTTAATTCCCCTTTCAAGCACGTAACTCCCAAATGAGATCTTGGGATTTCCAATCAAATTAAACATTTGCATAATATTTCTGGGTATCAAACAAAGTGTTATCACATATTAAAGCTTATTATTATCAAAGATTTTCAGAATTTTGAATTTTGGTTTGTTGTGTTAATTCCCCTTTCAAGCACGTAACTCCCAAATGAGATCTTGGGATTTCCAATCAAATTAAACATTTGCATAATATTTCTGGGTATCAAACAAAGTGTTATCACATATTAAAGCTTATTATTATCAAAGATTTTCAGAATTTTGAATTTTGGTTTGTTGTGTTAATTCCCCTTTCAAGCACGTAACTCCCAAATGAGATCTTGGGATTTCCAATCAAATTAAACATTTGCATAATATTTCTGGGTATCAAACAAAGTGTTATCACATATTAAAGCTTATTATTATCAAAGATTTTCAGAATTTTGAATTTTGGTTTGTTGTGTTAATTCCCCTTTCAAGCACGTAACTCCCAAATGAGATCTTGGGATTTCCAATCAAATTAAACATTTGCATAATATTTCTGGGTATCAAACAAAGTGTTATCACATATTAAAGCTTATTATTATCAAAGATTTTCAGAATTTTTAATTTTGGTTTGTTGTGTTAATTCCCCTTTCAAGCACGTAACTCCCAAATGAGATCTTGGGATTTCCAATCAAATTAAACATTTGCATAATATTTCTGGGTATCAAACAAAGTGTTATCACATATTAAAGCTTATTATTATCAAAGATTTTCAGAATTTTGAATTTTGGTTTGTTGTGTTAATTCCCCTTTCAAGCACGTAACTCCCAAATGAGATCTTGGGATTTCCAATCAAATTAAACATTTGCATAATATTTCTGGGTATCAAACAAAGTGTTATCACATATTAAAGCTTATTATTATCAAAGATTTTCAGAATTTTTAATTTTGGTTTGTTGTGTTAATTCCCCTTTCAAGCACGTAACTCCCAAATGAGATCTTGGGATTTCCAATCAAATTAAACATTTGCATAATATTTCTGGGTATCAAACAAAGTGTTATCACATATTAAAGCTTATTATTATCAAAGATTTTCAGAATTTTTAATAATAATAAAAAAAGCAGCAGAGACAAAAACATTTTGAAATTAATTTTGCAATGCCCGACTTCTTTCTTTTGTTGCTTTTCTTCAAAATTATTCTTTTACAGCTTTTTTACGGTTTGAATATTTGGTAAAATTTTGTTTTAAAAGTAAGTTTCAAAGTACAAACGTTAGGATGAAAATTGACAACAAGCCTGTAAATAATGAGGTAGAAAATCGAATGTACTCTGATAGAAATCATTAATAAAAATGATAATAATCAAAACATTTGCATTTCAAGAATTAATAATGACTTTAAAATTGTACCTTTTTGTCGGTAACAAAATTTTGTGTTTGTTTAGATAAAAAAAGTGATGCAAATTACATCATTTAATTGAATTTTATCAAATATAAAAATGCACAAAATGTTTTAAAAAATATCCTTGTCTTTGATGAATATTGCCTTTTTTTTGAAACAATGTAAAAACTATTTTACAATTTTCAATAAACTATAGTTGTAAAAATTTTTATCTTCACTTTTGTAATGGTTCAAATAATGAGTACTCACATGCTTATTTATTAGAATAATCATTTGCACTTTTCTATTTTTTAAAGTTTTGTTTGAATATTTAAGGAAATGCACAATGTCTATTCTAAAACATAAAATATTTACCATAAAATATTCGTGTAATATTAATTTAGGTGCTACCGAAATTCTGCTATTCCTGGAAATTTGAATCATTTAAAAATTTTAAAAATGAGCATGTATCAAGTAATTTTATACAAGTATCTTTCGTCTTCGTTCGCAATAACAGCTGACTTGAAGTTGATTGTTACATAATAGTTTAAATTTAGTTAATGTACAAAGCAAGAATTATAAAAACAACATCCTGCTTCATTAAAAATGTTATTTTATCATAAATAACTTGTACTTGCTTTTATATTTTAAAAATTTCTTACAAATTTGTCGGAAAAAATTTATATCAGACAAAAAAAATGTTTGTACATTTGTTTCAAACATTTTTTTTGTCATTTAAAAAACCAAAATCTTGCTTTGAATATTTAATAAAAGTGTGTTTTTAAAAAAATTATGAAGATTTTGAAAAGATGATAAACCTGTATATACCAAAAAAGTTATTAAAAGCAATGGCCATTGGTGGCATCAGTAAAATAAAAAAACGGCAAAAGTTTGTTTTTCAAGAATTATAAAATTAATAAAATTTTTTGTTGTAGCTTTCTGCCTGTAACAAAATTTTGATTTTTGACGATGAAAAAAGTAGTGTGAACGAATTCTGTTACAATTCAAAAAAAGTACAAAAAGTCACTAAAAATCGTTGTTTTTGGTGAATATTTTCAAAGGTTATATTTTAGAGCTGTGGCACCAATAAACGTTGACGTTACTTAGAAGTTTCAAGAGAAACAAATTCTTTAATTAATTACTAATGAAATGTAATCAAATTCGGTTTGTTTTTAAATCCATTTTATCGACAAATTTAAATAATTATTTTCCCTAGGTATGTTTCATCTAAATTCATAGACTAAAAACATTATTTAAATATTCAAACGCAAAATTTTAAATGACAACAACTTTGTTGTTATTTGTGAAAAATGTAGCTGAAATACAATTTGATGTTGTAAAACTCACCGCCTTTTTTTGCTTGCAAAATAGAAAGAAAAGATATATTTTTTATTTGTGAATGTCCGACATAAACATTTTCTTTTTCATGGTGTTTTTTGCGCTTTTTTTATTGTGTTGGAACTGAGAGCAACACCTTTTAGATAAAATATTTTATTAAAAAGGTCTTTAATTGGTAAAAAAGTGTTACAAAGATTTACTGGAAATATTTATGTTAATCTGAAAACGTCAAACAATATGTTGCAGTTTAAAATATAGACTTTTAAGCATTGTTTCTTAAATCTTTTTAATAATGATTTTGTTTTTTACTGCAAAAAGTCCTTGAGATATCAATTAGATTTTTCATTTTTTTTGGTTTGAGCACGTATATTTTATGAAGATACGCGTATCTTCATAAAATATGTTTTAGAACACACATTTCGCATTTCCTCAAATATTCAAACAAAACTTTAAAAAATAGAAAAGTGCAAATGATTATTCTAATAAATAAGCATGTGTGTCCTCATAATTTGAACCATTGCAAAAGTGAAGATAAAAATTTTTACAACCATAATTTATTGAAAATTGCAAAATAGTTTTTACATTGTTTCAAAAAAAGGACTTGTTTTAATAAAGCTTTCATAATTTTTTAATTATGAAACCAACAAATCGAACGCAAGAAACTGTTATGAGAAAAAATCGTTAAATTTTTTAGAGATTTGATAAAGATGACATGTTATTGTTGTGTTGGAAAATGTGTATTAAATTATTTTTGAAATTTGAAATTTCTTTATTATTTATTGCAAAAAAACGAGATTTTTAATAAGAATTAAATTTAAAGTGTCATAATTTGTAAGAAATTGAGGGTTATTTGAACTCAACTCAGTTCAGTATCAAGTTTCATATTTCATTTTAAAATATTTTTTATTAAAAAAGATGACACCAAAGTTATAAAAAGCTGTCTCAAAAAAATCATTTTTGAAATGAAACTTTTCGACTGGTTTTCTTTCTTTCTTTTTTGCCCTTCAATGTCCGAGTCTGTCTGCAAAAAAGCCAATGGATTTTTCTGTATGATTTTGCAGTTCCTTATTCCAGTTGTTTTTAAAAGAATATTTATCCGTATTTATCCGTTTTTAGCTTTTTTATGATTTGAATATTTAAGTAAAAATATGTTTTAAACACTAACTTTTAAGTTTTGTGTTTAAAACAATTTTAATTGGTTAAACACAAATGGGAGAAGAGATGATATTATGTAAAAAATCCAATAAACAAATAAAAAATATCAGTTTAAATAATCAAGCATCAAGCCAACCAACCATTCATTAATGAAAAAAAGTTAATGAAAAAAGTATACTTTTAGTAATATAATACATTTTTGGTGTACCTTTTTGTCTGTAATTATTTGGAGATTGTCTAGATAAAAAAAGTGATATCACATGATGTGAACGAATTATTAGAGTAATTGCGACAAGAAATAAAATTTTATTTTATTAATAATGTATAATACAAGTATTAATCTTTTCGTCACTTCATTTAATAAACAAATTTAATCGAATCCTTTTGCAAAAATATTTGGTCAAAATTCGTATGTCAAAAAGACTTTTTGAATATTCAAACAGAAATATTTAACGTTCAACAAAAACACTATTTTTGAAATTTGCGAAAATTTGAAAAAAAAATCTATATTAAAAAAACAAATCTCTTTTTTTTGTTTGCGAAAGAAAATGACAATAAATGTTTACCTTGAAAATAGCAGACTTCCTTTAGTTTTGGATCTTTTTGATGTGTTGAAAGGCGGTGTCTAGACGTTTTCCCAAATGAAATTTCCCTGACTAAGATTTTTTTAAGAAAGCAGAAAATGTGATTTCATAAACCAAATGCGCCGAAAATTATTATGAAATTGTTTTTTGCTTTTTTGCCAAACACACTTGTTGCCGAAAAATTGAATTTTTAAAACAATTAATATTTTTTCAAAAAAGAAAAAGGCTTTGCATCTTTTTTTTAAAATTGAAAATAAGTAAAACGAATGAATTTTAAATATTTTAGTTCATTTTGGTAAAAACATAAAACTTCATGAAAAAAATAATATTGTTCGTAAAACAAATCTCATTATGCAAATGTTTTTCATTTGTGTATGACAACATTAGAAATAAATTTAAAGTGTTTTTTAACAGCATGGAAAATATTATACAGTTTTTGGCATAACAAATCATCACTGAAAATATAATAAAAAACATCTTCATGCCAGAAAAAAACATGTGCTAGAAAATATGTAAATAAAACACACAACATCATACATTTACCCTTAAAGTTTGTTCATGAGAAATAAGTGACGGTTTTTCGCTCAAACTGCATTATTTTCTTTGCCTCGACCAACGGAGTGAAACAAAAACAGTTTTATTTCAACAGAGTTGTCTTTATTCTGTGATCTTTTGGTTCCCGTAATTGCGAAAAGAAATAAAATTGTCATTTAATAATTAATGAGGACCTACATCAGTGATATTGGTAACTCAATTTAATCAAAAAAATTTAAATGACTCTTTTTGCAAAAATATTTCATAAAAATTTGTAAAACATTTTTTAAATATTCAAACGCAAATTTTTAACGACAAAAACTTTTTTGATATTTTTGAAATACTTGGCTAAAATCCAATTTGTTGTTGTAAAACTCATAGTCTTTTTATGCGTGCAAAAGAAAAAGAAACGATATGTTTTTTTATTTGAAAATGTCCGACGTAAACATTTTCTTTTTCATTTTTTTGCACTTTTTTTTGAACATGAAAGCAACACCCTTTTGATAAATAATTTTATTAAAAAGTTTTTTAGTTTGTAAAAACGTGTTACAAAGATTTACTTAAAATATTTATGACAATCTGAAAGCGTCGAACAAAATGTTGCAGTTTAAAATAAAGACTTATAAGCATTATTTCTTGCATCTTTTTAATCATGATTTTATTTTTAACTGCAAAAATTCATTGAGATATCACAATTAGATTTTCCAAATTTTTTTTGTTTTTGAGCACGTATCTTCGAATCAAGTATGTTTTAGAATAAGCATTTTCGCATTTCCTTAAATTTTCAAACAAAATTTTAAAAAAATAGATTAAGACACCACTTTTTTGCGTCTGAAAAAAACACCGCAAATTTTCATCTGTTTTTGGTTCCTCGGTTTTTTCACAAATTCCAGTCGCTATCAGTGGTGTCAAAAATGCTGTTTGAAAAAAAAGCGGGCAAAGAAAGCACGCGTGCTTGCTTTTTTTCTTTTTCTTTTTGCAGCGAGATGTTTTTTCTGTGATCAACAGCGCCGCTGCAAATCACGCATTCTTTTTTTCTTTTTGCTTTCAATCACAGAGCTCTGTGATTGAAAGCAAAGTAAACTTTTTGGTAAAAAACTACACTAAAAAATGTTAACGTAATTATTTTTATGCATTTAAAATTAACTTTTTTAACTGATTTTATTAAAAAATGAAAGATTGTTTCTATTATTAGCACTTTAATCACAAAAAAAAGAAAAAATTTTTGTAAAAAAATGCGTTTTTTTCTCTTTCTCTTCTGTGATTGAAAGCACTCCCTTTGTGAATGAAAGCAGCCGCTGCAAAAAGCATTTCTTTCTGCAGCGGCTGCTTTCAATCACAGAAAAAAATCTCGCTGCGAAAAGAAATGCTGAAGAAAGCAAAAAATTTTTTGCTTTTGCTATCCACAGGTCGATTTTTTTTAAAAAACGGTCATCGCAAAAAAAGAAGAAAATAGTTTCCACACGGGAACACTTTTTTGCAGTGTTAAATTATTTATTTTTTTAGCTGTATTTTAAGCAAACTTTAGGAATTAATTCCCAAGCCAAATGATATTCTAAACGTTTTTTCTGTATTGCTTATCGTTCTCAGCACCATCGAGAACCTTAATGAGCATGGAGAAAATATAAAAGTTTGTATGAGCTGAGTTATCACACATATGCGTTTTTACGTAAATTCACGATCTATTTTATCCATAGAAATATATAAAAATGAAGCTTAAAACCATTATAAAATCAATAATATACTTCTATGAGCACCCAGGAAAGGTTTTAGCTACAGAAAAATGCAATTAAACACTTTTAAAATTTGGCGGTTTTCAGCACCAATGTTAATACCTCTAACACCAAAACAGTGATACAATTCAACTTTTATATATAAAAACATTAGCTTATCATTGCATAAGTCTTAAAAAAGGTTTTTAATGGTAAAATAAAGGTTTTTTGTGCAAAAATATATATTTTTGAAAATTGTGCTACTACGGTAAGCAACCAACACAACATGCAATTTAGCTAAATTTTGTCTTAAAAACATATTGAACTATCCTAACATATGCTATTTTCTCTGCTGATCATTGTTATAAGTGTTACAAACATGGAATACTACTTTAAATCATGTTTTTATCACTAATTCATATGCTGTATATGTAAACTTTGATGCACAAGAAAACGCTCCACACGAATCCTTATATTTTTTCCATGCTCACTAAGGTTCTCGATCACTGAAAAAAATGTAGGTGGATTTATACGCCAAAATAGGGGCAAATTCTAACCTAAAAAGGCGCAAAAAATGGCGACTCCTATTTTCAGGGGGTGCAAATAGTCCTTTACAGACAAGAGTAGATTTTACCCTATTTATAGGTGTAAAATGAAACCCCAGTTAGTAGTAAATTTGCACCCATAAAAATGGTACCAAGGAGTCTATCTCAAGTGTGCATAAGATCTTTCTGTTGAGACAAACGTCCTATTATTGCCTTAGCAATCACACTTAATACCCAAAATTTATTGCAACCTTTACACATCCCAAAGCCGGGTAAGGTTTGCACCGGAATCGTACCGGTGCTCCGGGATAAACCCATTGAACCGGCACGTGCACCAGAAGGTGCTAACCTTTTTTCTCCAATTAATAATACCATAATTGGTATTTTCTTGTAAAAGGAAAGAGAAAAAAATTGTTGGGTAAGAAACCGTTTTAGTTTCATATATCTTTTTTGCAGAGGGAATGCAACATGAGGGATACCGGGATGGCAGACTGCACAAGAGACACTCTCTCTCTACAGAGAAATAAAATGTTAAAATATGGTGTAAGCAACACCCGTAAATAAAAGGTGTAAAATATATGCCATTAAAAAAAGGTGACAATCTACTCCTACTTCCTAGGAGCGAATGTTCAAGTACACCTAACGTAGGTGTAATTTTTCCCCTCTCCAAAACCAGAGTAGGCTCTTCATTTGCACCCCTTTTTTTCAGTGATGGTGCTGAGAACGATAAGCAATACAGAAAAAACGTTTAGAATATCATTTGGCTTGGGAATTAATTCCTAAAGTTTGCTTAAAATACAACTAAAAAAATAAATAATTTAACACTGCAAAAAAGTGTTCCCGTGTGGAAAATATTTTCTTCTTTTTTTGCGATGACCGTTTTTTAAAAAAAATCGACCTGTGTATCGAAAGAAAGCATTTTTGACACCACTGGTCGCTATCAAAGTGAAAGCAATTATTGTGCTTTATTTGTTTCATGACATTTATCAATGTATTTTTGAAGTAAAAATTTTTTCTGCTAATATTTCATTTTTAAAGCTAAAATCACAGTTTTAATATTTAATTAAAATTTGCTTTTTTAAGCAGTTTTGCAATTCTTTATTATTTTTGCTCATATTTTTTTATCGAACTTTTCATATGTTTTTTTATCTCTTATCCCAAGATGTAAGACATCTTTTTTTCAACTTTGCTTTTTCAGGAACGCTAGAAAATGATCTGTTTACAACTTGCAAAATTTGTATTTTTAGTTGAATAAAAAATATAGGTATTTGTTTAAATATAAAGAGCAAGTTTAAATTGAATCAGTTAAAAAAGTAATTTTGTTTTACCCTTTTCAAACATTTATTATTCATTACATTTTTCCTTTACTAAATTTTTACCGGGTCTTCGAGTTTTAAATTCAATTTTTATTTTTCCACCGAAATCATAAAGTAGGGGACAAAACTTTAGACGAACGTCGAATTTCGTGGTTTCGAAAGGTTCTTGTCAATTATGATAAAAGTTATTGTTATATTCGAATTCAGCAAGTAAAATAACCTAGAAAATGAAAGAATTATCAGGCTTACTCGAAAATTAACGAAAAATTTCGAAAAAATTCAATTTTTGACTGGGACAAAACTTTAGACGAATTTTATTATTTTTGTTATTTTTCATTAAAAATTTATTATAAAATACCAGAAACAACAAATTAATAATCAGTAAGTTTACCATTACGATTAATTACTTGAAAGAGACGATTTTTCATACTTGAAACAAGATTTTTAAGAACTTCAGGTTGAATACTATCCCATGCTTCTATAATAGCAGTTTCAAAAAAAAAAAATTGTTATTTTTTATTTTTTTAATGTCCAAACAATTAAATAACATCAATATTTATCATATTTGAGGCATTTGAACCCATTACAATACCTAAAACATCAATCGGAATGAGCTCAAAATACTGTATTTTGGTCATTTTTGGTGTTTTTGCGGGACTTGTAAATCGGTGCACCAGCGGTGCATGGTGACACCATATACATTTTTAGATAGTCTTATATGTCATTAATAAGTATGGGAACTTTCATACACCCATCTTCAATACCCGCTTCAGGTCATCAAATCAAAGATAGACCATAAACGTCAAAAAATCCAGAAAAATGTAGAAAAATGACAAAAACTATAAAAAACTGTCAAAAACGAGACACTTTCAAAAAATCAGCCTGAAGCGGGTATTGAAGATGGGTGTATGAAAGTTCCCATACTTATTAATGACATATAAGACTATCTAAAAATGTATATGGTGTCACCATGCACCGCTGGTGCACCGATTTACAAGTCCCGCAAAAACACCAAAAATGACCAAAATACAGTATTTTGAGCTCATTCCGATTGATGTTTTAGGTATTGTAATGGGTTCAAATGCCTCAAATATGATAAATATTGATGTTAGAAACATATTTTAATTGTTTGGACATTAAAAAAATAAAAAATAACAATTTTTTTTTTTTGAAACTGCTATTATAGAAGCATGGGATAGTATTCAACCTGAAGTTCTTAAAAATCTTGTTTCAAGTATGAAAAATCGTCTCTTTCAAGTAATTAATCGTAATGGTAAACTTACTGATTATTAATTTGTTGTTTCTGGTATTTTATAATAAATTTTTAATGAAAAATAACAAAAATAATAAAATTCGTCTAAAGTTTTGTCCCAGTCAAAAATTGAATTTTTTCGAAATTTTTCGTTAATTTTCGAGTAAGCCTGATAATTCTTTCATTTTCTAGGTTATTTTACTTGCTGAATTCGAATATAACAATAACTTTTATCATAATTGACAAGAACCTTTCGAAACCACGAAATTCGACGTTCGTCTAAAGTTTTGTCCCCTACTTTACTTACAATAGATTTTAATTAAAATTATACTTATATTTTTGTTAATAATTTTATAAGCTTAAATATTCAAAATGTCTTGGAATTAAAAATTCTTTCAAATATTATCATAAATTTCTTACATTTTATTTTTATTTTGAAAAAAATGCATTGAAAAAAACGAAGAAAAGCAACGACCTTTCTCGCTGCAGATTATTTCGAAATTCTGTGGCTATATTTTTGTGTCTGTTGCTTTTTTTCGAAATATTTTAAAATAAATAATTTACTTTTTTTGTTTTGTTAAAAAAAATTATTTGAGCAGAAGATTAACAATATTTAACTTCTGTTCAATAAGGGTTGAGAAAAAGTGTTAAAATCTGGAAATTAATATTGTAAATCGTTACAGTTGTGTTATTACATTCAATTTATTTATTGTTGCAAATTTTAAAATTATAAAAAATCATAGATCAAACTGGATACAAACATTTTAAAAATAATTGGAAAATAAGAAGTTTTTATTATTGATTTGATAATTTCATGTTGTTTCTACGATCAGTTGTAGTCATTTAAACACTTTTACCTAAATAAATAATCTGCAGATTGCCTTGATTAATACATATGCATTAATCCAACGGGCAAACCAATTAAAATATTTCAAAAAATCCACCATTAGAACTACCGAAGAGCAAGAAAAAATACAAGTGGTTCAAAAATAATGCAAAATTGAAAATTTCAAAATAATCATTTTTTATTTGCTCCTCGTTCATACCTTTTTCTTTGTGTATTTTGTACAACCCTTGCTCACAGCTTCCCCTTTCATTGCAAAATGTTGCAAGAAATTCAAAAAGATCTGCTTACGAAAATAAAACAATTTTTCGTTTTTTAAAATTCCTTGACATCAAAATAAAAAAGCAGTCAAAACTGAAACATTACACGAAGAAAAAGGTATGAACGCGGAACAAATAAAAAATGGAATAATATTATTTTCTACCCAAAATTCATCTTAAATTTACCCAAATAGTTTTTTTTGGTAAAATTAAGATGATTTTTGGATAGAAAATAATATTATTCCGTACAAAATAGTATGACGGCAAATGCAGTGCAAGCACTACTTTGTGTGTTATTACCATCTTTTTTAATAATAATATTTATTGCATGCCCGATCACATGCTATTTATTTATTATATTTTATTTAAAACCTTTTATCTGTCGCACACGACGAAAGAGGACACATTTAAACACCAATAATTAGTTAAACAAAGTGATAACAATTCAACAGGTTTTTTATTCGTGAATTTTTTTAAGTCATCCATCCATCTTGTAGATGGTCTTCCAACGGGACGTTTTTCATTTGGAGTTCATTCAGTCAGTTTTCTGTTCCAGCGATCTTCAGGAAGTGCACATGTCATCAGCTTTTTGAGATAATTCCATTTTCGTTCACGAGAAGCATGGATAATGTCTTTCAATTGAGTTCTTTCACGGAGCCAATCACGGGAATGATGATCTATCAATCTTACATTTAGCATCCTTCTTTCCATTCTTCTTTGAGCAACTGCGAGTCTTGTTTCTTAAATTTTTGTTAAGCACCAGGTTTCACATCCATATAGCATAGCAGGAAATATACATTGATTGAAATATTTTCTTTTCAGGTTGGCAGGTATTCTTCTGGAGATATTTCTTAAAATATAAAACCTAAAACTAAGCTAAAACAAAATTAAATAAACTTTTCTTTACAATTCAAAAGTGATAAAGGAAAAAGAAAATGATGAAAAATGGAAAAAAATTACCATCTTTTTTTGAAGATTTTATTAATGAATTAAAATTTGGTTTCATATTTTGCTATAAGAATTTATGTAGTTTTTAAAGAATTTTCTTCACTTTTGCATATTTTGGATGTAACTTTTTCAAATAATATTTACAAACACACAAAGCATATTTCTCTAAATATTCAAACAAAATTTTTTTAAAAAATAGATAAAAACACAACTTTTTGGAAAAAATATTGCAAAAATATTTATGTTGAAGAAGAATTAATGTTTTGCTTGGGAAAAGAGAAATGTTTTGGAAAATATCCTGCAAAAATATTTCTTCTTTTTTTGATTTTTTTCCTTTCTCTATCGTTAAAAAAGCATTGAAATCAATATTTTATTACAACACAAATATTTGAATATTTGAATTAAAAAATTTATACAATAAACAAATGTTCTAAAGTACCTGTTTATATAGGATCATAATGTTGATGCAGTTGAAAAAACTGAGAAAATCCATTATAAATCAAAATTTTAAAATCTTTGTTCAATTTCAGCCACAAATGGTAAAGGTTGAACTGAACCGGCAGCAATTCTTGTAACATCTGGGGGATTTGATGCAATAACATTTAACTAAAATAATTATGCAAATTTAATTTTCACCAAAAATATCAATTACCTTGAAATGATTAAAAATATTTACAGCAAAAAGATAAATCTCTAGTCTCGCAAGACCTTCCCCGAGGCATGCACGTTTTCCAACTCCAAATGGCATTAAATTAGGTGATTGCAAAAATTTTCCATTTGAATCCAAAAATCTTTCCGGCTTAAATTTCATCGGTTCAGGAAAATATCTTTCATCATAATGTACGGTAGAAATTTGATGAAGGATTGTTGTATCGGCTGGGATTAGGTACCCTTTTATTTTTATATCTTTTGTTACACGTTGATTAACATTTAATGGCACAAGATTACAGAATCTTTGGGTTTCTGCTATTACAGCATTAACATAATGAAGTTGGGTTCGATCTTCTAAAGTTATAAATCGATCTGAGCCAATGCATTGATCAATTTCGGCATGGAATTTTTGTTGAACTTCAGGATTATTCATTAAATATATTACTAGCCAGGAAAGGGTATTCGAAGTAGTCTCCTGTCCAGCAATCCAAAGATCCAAACATGCACCAAAAAGTTGTTTATCTCTAAAAGTTAATTTTTATGCAAATTTTTCGCTTCACAAAACTCACGTAAATGTATGATCTTTAATTCCTTCTTTTTCGCATTCTTTCCGTTTTTTTAGAAAAGCTTCAACGTAATCAGTTGGATCACTGTGGCTATCGAAATCAATTTCTTCAGTATGTAAATTTATTTGTTTCATGAAAAAGTCGCAAAGCTGATTTGAAGTTCGAGTAACGTCTTTATAAATCCATGGTAGTAGCTTGTACATAAATGGATTACGGTCACAGAATCGGACAAGTGGATTTCCGATTCCAGTCATGAAATCTTTGAGGTACTCTTTTAGTTGATAAAATTCGGATTGTTTGTTCTAAAAACATCATACAAATTTTTAGGAACATGGTTTTTTTATCTTCAATATTTTAAGTTTACTAATTTGGCATTCAATATGTCGAATCACGTAAGTAACCCAAATTTAAATTTGGCGCCGTTTTGGCAAAGTGTTCCAAATGCCAAAATTTTGGGCATCAAAATAAGCTCTCTTATTAAAATGTCTTCGTGAAAATACCAAACATAAAAGAAGGCGACAGTATTCAAAAAATTTGCATATCATTGTAGTATATTACTTACCTTACTAAAACCATATCCAAATAAAATAGCATTAATAACAGATGCAACAGCCAATTCAATAATATTTTGAATATTTATTTCTTTTTCGCCTTCCTTAATCTTTGCTTTAACTGTTTCAATCAAAACTGAAACTTCATCCAGGACTCTTTCTTGCATCAAATTTTTTCCCATTCCAAAATCCCTCAAAATTCTTAGGGCAAATCGACGTTGTTCAATCCATCGAGGACCATCAATAAATATTAAACCATTTCGGCCATGCCTTGACATATCGGTTACCATCATATCAATCGGCCTTCCTGAATATGTTTCACCATCTTTAATGAAAGTTTCAGTGATTGTTGGAACATCATTGATACAAACAACTGGCTTTTCACCAAACCAAAATGTATGAATATCACCGTATTTATGTTGGAGGCCATGAAAGAACGGTTCAAGGCCAACTCGATTTATTTCTAATACGTTTCCGATCAAGGGTAAAGGAGTTGGACCTGAAAAAATGTTTTTGATGTTGTTTAAGAATGGAAAATTGAGTTAGGGCAGTATTAATACAGATATTAAGTATACAAGAATTTATGCAAATTTTTGAATGTGGGAAGGTTTGATTTCCAGTTTTAAGAAAAACGAATAACTACCACATTTAAAACAAGGAAGTTAGCAAGATGGGGCACCCGTGGCATGTGGTCCCTCAAAGATCCTAAAGTCCTTTGATCTTTTGCCGCAAGCGAGACAAGATCAAAGGTGCATCCCCTTCAAAATGGTTTTTGTTCCTCCGAATTAAATCACTGCAGATGCCCTTGAGTCAAGACGCTGTTATCTTAAATGCGAATATAATCCCTGAACTAGAGTAAAATTTGCATAACTAAAAATTTGATGTTTAAATTATCGATGAACAGACTTAAAATATAACCTATGAAACTTATGTACACGATTTTATATATTATTGACAAACCTGGTGGTAAATTTTTTCTTTTCCAATAAAAACTGTAAAACATCCAAGAAATAAAAATCAAAGTTAAAACTATCAAAATCATTTCTTTCTTTCCTTTTTTGATCGAATATTTTGCTCCAAAAAATCTATTTTGCTTTCAAAAAAATGATCTCCGCTTTTATATGTTTTTCAGTCATTTTTAAAATGGAAAAAAGAGAGCAAAAAAGAAATAATTAATTACTACGTCCTTCTCCAAAAAAAAACGAGAAATGACGTTCTTTGTTTTTGATTGAAAAAAATGACCGCAAGCGTTCATGAAGTGTATAAAAGTACAAGGAAGTAAATTTTTACAAACGTTTTTTATCGTTTACTTTAATCAATGAAGTATGCAGATATTGATTGAAATAAAATAACTTGGATTGTCTAGAAATAAATATAAACATCTTTTTTATTTAGTGTCTTCAAGCTTGTTAATCATTTTCTACTGATATTATTTTTTCTGCTGCTAAAAAGGGTTTATCCAACAAAATTTATATTAATAAAAGTTACTAAAAAACTCAAAAAGCTTACAAAAAAATTTTTTCTACACAAATGATACTTTTGAATTATTGTCTGTTTTTTCGATGACTTTTGATTTGCAAAGTTGAATCATCTTTGTTTGCTGCGACGGGTGTTGAAAAAGCGTTGAATCAATTTTACAAAACAAAAATCAGTCATCGATTTTTTAAGATTTTGTTTTCATTTTTTTGAATTTTTAATTTATAGAAAATTGAAAGGAATAATATTATTTTCTACCCAAAATTCATCTTAAATTTACCCAAAAAAAATTTTGGGTAAAATTAAGATGATTTTTGGGTAAAAAGAAGCTCAAAATAAGTACATGTTGGGTAAATTTAAGATGAATTTTGGGTAGAAAATAATATTATTCCAAAATTGAAACATACATATTTAAAGCTTCAGTTGCATAATATTTGTAATTGTAAATTGCCAGTAATGATTGTCTATACAGTGAAGATCCATTAAATATAATTTTTACATTTCAAGGTTTACAAATTGATTTATTTAATTGAAAGAAAATTACAAATATATATTTATAAAGAAAATTTATTTTTTCATCGCAACATTCAAGAATCTTGTCATAAGTAATATTCTGGCATTTCGACCTCCTGTTTCTGTTGATCTTCGCTGAAAATTTTTCAACAGCACCAAATGTGCCCCTCGATTTATCACCTTTGATGTCGTAATTTTTTTTACCGTGTTATCAATGATACCCAAAAATACTTTTTTGATTTCTTTTTTACAATAAAACGCAACTCCATCATCTAACTTTTATCCAACAAAAATCTGTTTTGGAGCTGTCTAGATATTACGTCATCAAAATTTCAACTTTTTTGGACCCCTACAGGGCCCGTCCGTGGTGGGTGTAATGGGTGTAACTACACCCCCCAGACAAACATTTGTATGAAAAAAAAATTTGTTTTTTCAGAGAAAAATATTTTTTTTTGCCAAAGTTGCGCTCATTTTTTCATGAACAGACAAACATATATGCCAAAAAAGGCATAATTTGCTTGAAAAAAGAGCAAAAAAGGCATAATTTGCTTGAAAAAAGAGCAAGACATACTCTGGATTTTTGCCAGATCGTTAAAATTTTGTTTTTCTAAAAATATTTCAAAATCATATACATTACTTTTATTAATATTGTGTTTAACAATGAAAAGAAATCAACCGACAATTAATTCATTTTTTGCAAAATCTGATGGCGGAATTGGCAACTTCGGCGTTCCCAAAACTCCAAGATTAGAAGCGCGGCTCGACTCGATTAGTACAGAAACTGTTGAAAATGATGATGAATCTCATGAATCTCGACCAACTGAAAATCTTCAAGCTTATATTCAGAGACATGATATTGGAGCTGCAGTTGTCCAAAAACAACAAAATATTTCTATTACAGATGATCAACGATTCAGATATTTAACTGAAACATGGACAATTCCAAAAAATTGTAGCAGAAATTCATGAAAGCAAAGATGTTTACTGTGATGGCCGATGAAACCCTTGATGTTGCAAAGAAGGAACAACTTTGTGTTGCAGTCCGGTATCTCAAAGAAGGAGAGATTATTGAACGATTCTTGGGAATGAGACCATTGATTGCTCAAAATGCCGTTACAATTAAAGATACAATTTTAGAAATTATTCAAGTAAGTTGCTATTGCTATCAAGCTTTTGAAAAATACATTTACAATTTAGGAAAGCGGAATTGATTTAAATCTTGCAAAAATTGTATGCCAAGTTTATGATGGTGCCAATGCAATGAAGGGAGCCAATGGAGGAGTACAAAGATTAATATTAAATATTTACCCCACAGCATTTTATGTTCACTGTACGGCACATTCATTAAATTTGGCAATTTCTAAAGCAAGTCAAGTTGATTTGATTGATGCTGCATTAACAACTATTAATGGAACTTCAGTATTGATTCGAGCTTCCGCTGCCCGAGTTCAACGGATGAAAGAAGCTGTTGATATTTATTTATCAGATGTAACTAACAAGATTATTTTTGGGGTCACCCCTACCTCCCAAGGCGTCATACATTCTCTTTGATGTTTGCCGCACCATCAAGGTGGTGTCATAATTCCGTGTTCCCCTACCTACCTATTTCTTAATGACGTAATATCTGGACAGCCCCTTTCAACCTATGTAAAATGGATTGTGTTGTCTGTCTGTTTGTCAGTTTTTTGTACCCATTTTTTTGGAATTGTTATGGTACTGTCAGATGTATTTTTTTATGCTGATTCCGAATATGTTAATTTTGTTTTTCGGACGAAATGGTAAATGGGTCAAATGGCCTGTTAAAAATTTGCATTTTTACAGAATTCTTGCAACGAAAATTTTTTTTCTTTTGCAAGCTTGCGTTGACCTAGATTTCTTTTTTGCAGTTGAGTGCGCATGATTTTTGTTTTGTATTGATTTTTTGTATTATTGGATTTAGGTAAAAATGAGGATTCAGTTATATGAAAATGTTAAGTAATAAGTAATTGTGGTAAAATTCATAAAAAAATGTAATTTTTTTAAATTTAATTTTTTTATTTTTGTAAAAATAAATGGGTTCGAGTGGAAAATGAAGCAAATGAAATTTTTTTAGTGACCCAGTAATATGTAATTTGTGGTAAAGTGGTAAAGTAATAATGTTTGTGTGTAATGTGTTTGATATTGGTTGGGGGTCTTTCAGATGGAACTTTAACAAAGAATAAATGAGGATAATGACGAAATTTCGGTTTTTAAAATTTTAAGATAGTATTTTAGTGTTGATAAAGATGTTTGTATAATTGTTGAAAACCATAAAATTTTTATGGTAATCTCTTGTAAATAATAAATTTCACAAAATATTAAAAAACATTTTTAGGCCCATAAAAGCGTTTTACGACAACGCTCTCCAAAGCTCTTGGATTCCGGCACAAGTGAAGTTGGGAAGTTGTTAAGTATTAAAATCGAAACTCATGAATGTGATATTGTCGAACAAGCACTTTTATTTTGTTATGACATTCAAAACTTTGATACCCTTTCTATTGAAGCGGCTTTAAATTTAATCAAATTTGCATCCGAATATGAAATGAAAGATCTTGTAGTAAGTGGATTGAATATGCAAATTAGATGAAATATAGATTTTATAATTTTCAGGAAAGCTTGGAAGAACTTTGCATTGAAAATTTGTCTGTTTGCAAATGCTTCAATGAAATTAAAAGTTGATAAACTTTATCAAAAATGTTTTGAATTTTTGTTGAAATGCATGAAAGATGGCACTGCTGTTAAAGATCTTGAAGAGATTGAAGCAGATATCAAAGATTCCCTGTTCACCAAATCTTTTGTTACAAAACTTTAAAGAATGTGACTATTTTACTGTATTTTTTTTTTCGTTTTCAACACTTTGTTTTTGTATGAAATTTTTAATCGTAAAAAAGACGAAATAAGGGATGAATGTTTTTTATTCTTTTTTTGATTTTTTTAAATTTTTTTCTAAAACTGGTTTAATAAAATTTATTATTATTTAAACCATTATTAATGAAGCAATTTTTTTGTCGGTGGCAATCGTGGTTTTTCTTATTTCTTAAAAATAAAAAATTAATCGATAAATTTTCAAAAATGAAATTTTTTGGTGTAATTTATTTTATTTTATAAAACATAAACAACCATAAAAAGGGAAGAAAAAAGAATTTATAAAAAATTTTGCATACTCTTTTCTTTTCTAGCCATAAAAACGATGATTCAAAAATACCAAACCATCCTTCGTTTTTTAATTTATTGTGCGCATTTTTTTCTTTGAATTTTTTATTTTTTTATTTTTTTATAAAATAAAAACAACGTTGTAAAGATAAAAAAATTTACTGCAAATCATTCATTATATTGAACATTTTAATTGTCGGCGAAAACCAGTAATTAATTTAGTAAGCAAACTTTGTGGTACTTTCATAATTAGGGGGCACATAGCAGAAAGATTTTGACCTAAACATGTCACTCGAATATCGTTATTTTGACAAAAAATAAGAACTAGCTTAGATATTAACATATGGTAACTTGCGTTATGAAATATCATGTTAGGAGAGTATTTTGGCTGATTTTCGTAACATTTGGACATGACTCCGAAATATGCCATCAATATGAAAATTCACGATTATGCAACAGTAACAGCTTAGTAAAAATTCAAAGAAACGCTCATTTTTCTTTAATAATATCAAGCTAAATATTTTACACATGCTGATTTTTATCGTAAAAAACTTAAAATACCAATATCTTTTAATTTTGATATCATTTTGAAAGTATACTAAGAAATGTTAAATTTCGTTAGATCCAAAAAATCAATAGTGCCTTGGAATTTTATGTTCCTTGCATCTGTATGATGTTTATGCATCTTCTCTACATTTTTAAAGTGTTAACGATTGATATTATTAAAGAAAAATGAGCGTTTCTTTGAATTTTTACTAAGATGTTACTGTTGCATAATCGTGAATTTTCATATTGATGGCATATTTCGGAATCATGTCCAAATGTTACGAAAATCAGCCAAAATACTCTCCTAACATGATATTTCATAACGCAAGTTACCATATGTTAATATCTAAGCTAGTTCTTATTTTTTGTCAAAATAACGATATTCGACATGTTGAGAGTGACATGTTTAGGTCAAAATCTTTCTGCTATGTGCCCCCTAATTTTGAAGGGTAAAGAGTCCAAAAGGTGTAAAAACATATGGAGATTCAGAATCTGCAAAAAAATTTTTCCAGTGGGGAATAAAGTTAGGGTCATTTCGCTAAAAAACCGCCAAAATTGCAATTTTTAAAACTTCAAATTGAGGTTTCGCCAACAAAAATTAAGTTTTTTGCAAAAATTTTTCGTCCATCGTATTCAGCTCGACGAGACGCGTCGAATGGTACCAAATTTGTAGCGCTAACTTAAAAATCAAAAATTGGGTCACCGAATTTGCATAACAAAAAAATTTGCATAATTAGAAAAAAAATTTTTTAAAATTCGGAAGTTTCAAATAAAATAACATATATAAGCAAATTTTCAGCTTCCTAGCTCAAAATTTTTGCGCCTGTGCCACCCAATGCTTCAGAATGTCACAAAACGCGTTTTAAGACTTTTGCATTGGCGCTGAAATTTCAACATCTTGTAAAAAAATTTTTTAAAGTTAAAATTTTGGTAAACGTTTTTTTTTTTTACAAACAAAAAATATCAGTGAGTCGAGGGACGTGTTTTTTTAAGATAAAAATTATTCAAAAATAATAACTTTTTCATATTTAAAATGCGCGAGGCATAAATGAGTCGAGCATAAAACTCTTTTCAACCACAACCTCGAATGCATAATATTCAGCTGTTGTAGCATTACGGTACTGATCTGCATACAATGGAATAACAATAACAGGCACGCCATAAATTGCAGCTTCCAATAAACCATTGTAACGTACAAATTAACAAAAAACACAATGTTTGAACCAATATAAGGTGAAAAAAAGTTATTCAAACTTATCAGACAACAATTGCTCAAGTGTGACAACTGCATAAGTTCAACAATTTTTGACGTTCCGAAAAGTCAGCAATTTAAATAAAATAACTTTTTTTTAATAAAAAGAATTGAAAAAACAATCACCTTTAAATGCTTTGCAAACAACATAGAAAAATAAAAAAAACATATTAAAATTGCAAAATATTATAATTTATAAAACCTCACCCGTTTCGAGGAACGAAGCATCTAGACAAAATTAAACAGAAAAGACATAACCCAAATTTATTGTTTAACCGGCTTCTTAGCAAATTCTTCATTATTGAGGTCATGTTGGAAATCTGCAACATACAATTTTGGATCAACTTCAATTGGAATAGGAGCAATTTGAGTACGAAGTTCCTTTTCAATGTGTTTTAAATTTGAACGATCTTCAGCAGTGATAAGATTGACAGCAATACCAAGATGACCAAAGCGTCCACTACGACCAATACGATGAAGATATGTTTCAGAGTTTCTTGGGAAATCAAAATTAATTACAACATTGACAGCTTGAATGTCAATACCACGAGTAAGAAGATCAGAGCATACAAGATTTCTGCAATGTCCTTCACGGAAGTCATGGAAAACACGATTACGATGATGTTGAGCCATCTTTGAATGAATATAGTAGCAAGAGTATCCAAGTTCAGTAATCTTCTTAGCAAGCAATTCAACCCGTTGAGTAGAATTACAAAAGATTATTGATTGATTAATTTGAAGCTAAATAACAATTTACTTATAACTATAGAAAAACGAATAATAAATGACAAACCTTTCGAAAGAGGGTATTCAAGCAGTGAACCTTTTGTTTTTCTTGAACAAAAGCATAAAATTGAGTTACACCAAGCAAAGTAAGCTCTTCCATGAGATTAATTTCATATGGATTTTTCATATGGTTTTCCATGAATGATGAAACAGTACGAGGAAAAGTTGCTGAATAAAGCATAATTTGACGGCTATCTGGCAAGAATGAGACGAGGCGATCGAGAACACCTTGAAAATCTTGTGAAAGAAGTTTATCTGCTTCATCCAAAACCAGCATCTTGCATTCTTTGACTTCAGCAACACCCTTTTCCATTAAATCAATAATACGCCCAGGAGTAGCAACAACAAGATGTACAGCGCTATTAAGACGAAGAATATCATCACGTAAATCAGTCCCACCGGTAGTGACCATAACCTAGGAAACGCATAAAAAATTAAGTGATATTAAAAAACACAATATCCTACTTTAAGACCAATATGTTTTCCTAATTCAACACAGATTTGAGAAGTTTGGAGTGCCAATTCACGGGTAGGAACAATGATAAGTGCTTGAATGCAATCTTTGGTTGTATCAAGACGTTCAATAACAGGAATGCAGTATGCGCCAGTTTTACCAGTTCCATTTTTAGCACGAGCAAGAATATCTCGACCAGAAAGAGCGATACCAATTGATGCTTCTTGAATTGGACTAGGGCGTTCCCAACCCTTTTCGAAAATACCTTTCAGGAGATTACGGCTCAATGAGAATTCTTCGAAATCCAAACCACGTGTACTTGTAACATCCTATAAGCAAAAGATGTAGATTAATACTTGAACAAATTTTATATAAGCATACCAAAGTTTTGTATCTCAAATCTTTAGCAGGAAGTTGAAGTTGTGCTTTCCAATCATCATCATTTGTTTTGTTTCGAGCTTCTACAGCCATTGTGTTCACGATTATCTGTATTAAACCTATAAAAAAATATTATTAAACCAATGAGAATTATACACAAATATTAATGAACAAAATAAGAGCGATAAAATAACAAAGACAAGCAAGCATTTATAAATTGGAAACACGAAGGAACTAAAGTCATCAATATGCATGCTAAAAGAAGGGAGAGAAACGACAAGGTTGGCAATAAATGGCAAAACCCGCGAGTGGCAGCAGCAGCAACATCATTCGATTACTTTGCACGTCGTGGAAGAATAAAAAAAACGCTATGAAAAAATCTTAAATCACGAGAAGCCATTCACGAACACAACACCAAGAGATTTTTGCTGCAATTTTTTTTCGGACAAAGGCTTTCTGAAGTTTAATGCAATGAATCTTTTTTGTATCCATTCATCTTTTTTTTCTTATTTATCCTTTCAGATCTACTTTTTTACGGAGAATCAGAAAATACAATTTTTGGAACAACATTTCCTTGAAAAACACCCTGAAACTGGCGTATTTTTTTGTTTTTACAGTTATATACAGATTCCTCTTTCAGACTGCGGGCACGGGGTTAGGCTCATTCGATGTAGAATTAAATTCTGCATCTGTCGTAAAACTATGGATCACGCGAACACAAAAAATTTTGGCATGATTGAATCATCTTTTGATATAATTCTGCAGAGGTTGGATTCTTGGCAATATAATACATAATTTTATCTGACAAGGGAACCGTACCGACTATAACCCGCAATTTGAAATATGATATATTTTATCGTGTTCCCCATGTGTTCAAATGTATCCATGCAAATTTCTAGCGGCCCCGATTATCAAGTGTCATTTTCGCCTTATTTTAGTAATGTACTATAATTTTGTATACAGTTCAATCCTTATATCTTGAAAGCGTGTTTTTCGTTTTACAAGTTTCAAAAAGCTAGCAGGGTCATGTAAACGATAAATGACACACTTCTGACCATATCAAACTTTTATAAACAGACGAAGAAAATTTCAAGATATAAGGATTGACCTTGATACCAAATTATAATATATTATTAAAATAAGGTGAAAATGGCACTTGGTAATCGGGGCCGCTATAAATTTGCATGGATACATTTGAACACATGGGGAACACGATAAAATATATCCTATCTCAAATTGTGGGTTATAGTCGGTACGGTTCCCTTGTGAGAAAGAAAAACGTTGATGACGATCTGGTCCTTGAAAGCAGAATTCAGTTTCACGAGGAAGTAATGGATTCGATGCCATGATATCAGATGAGGGTAAAGGATTTGATTCTGCAGGTTCATGAGCTGCTTGAGAAGATGAGTCATTTAAAGTTAAATTTAAAAAAAGTTAAACGTGTAATTATTTCAAATTTGTTATTTAGATATTTATTTTTCCTTAATTAAAAAAGTGAAGTGGAATATTAATTTATGTAAACAAAAAAACTATGAAATACGAAATGTCTAGTTTTTTAACAAGAAATCTTTTATTTTCATAATGGAGGATGACAACTACTGTACAAATGAAAGAATATCATTGATTTTACATAACGTTAAAACAAAGATAATTTGTTCAAATAATTTAAAAAAGTTTGTTAAATATCAATTAAAATCACAACCCAATGATCTAAAAATCACGTGCAATTTTGTACCATTCGTGACCTTGTGTTGTTCCAAAGTGTCATCAGCACTAAGAATCTTTCCTGAAAATTAATATTTTCAAATTTTAAATTCTTGTTACCTAATTTATTATCTTTTCTTATTGACAGAAATTTCAAAAACTTAAATTAAAAGAAAATTACCATTACACAGCAACCGAACGATACAATAAGGAAAACCCTCAAGATTTGCAATACTTTTCATGACTTCTAAACCGGTTGTATTTGCCGTGACATTTCTGACAGTAATTTTTCTTCCATCCAACATTACGATAAATATTTCCATTTTCGGTTGACCTTGAACTTCTTCAAAGTTGATGAAAGTGTCATCGCTCATTTTTTTGATTTTTAATGACTGAAAATTCAAAAAATTATGGTCGCATTTATTCATGATAAAATAAACTTTAATTTAGTTTTCCGTGTTAAAAATATATGAAAGTGTAACTAAAAATTAATAAACTCTAAAATGTTAATAGTATGATATTATTGAATGAATATGAACAAAAACTCAATTCTTTTATTTACAAAAAGAGCTCTTTTTGATATAAAAACCTAATTCTGGGAATTCAGACTTGAAAAGCAGACGAAAAAAAATGCGTTAAAATTTTCACTGCACCATTCGAAGCATCATGATGGATGCTAGTTTTAACATAAATTTTTTAAATTTAAAAAGCATAGAAAATTAGAAATTTCTTGCGTTTTTTTACGCACTTTCTGCAAATTGAAATTAGCTTAATAGAAGAATAATATTTCATTGTTAAAAAAGGCATGCGAAAAGTATGGTATGGGTTACTGTATCGATGAACAAATTATAGAAAAAATGTTTTTTTCCTGCTTTATTTAAGAATGTGACGAAAAACGATATTTTCCCTACTTCTTAAACATTTATGTTTAAAAGACCACGCTGTCTTTAACAATCTGCATTTCTTATCTTTACCCTCTCTATTAATTGATCAAATGCTTTTCTCAATAATAAGGATGTTAATTTAATTCGGTCTTTTAACACGTGCATATTTTCTTCATTTTTAAGGAGAATAAAAAGATCAAGAAGTAATATAAAAACAATCGCTTACTATTTTATAGTTTAAGATGACGTTTGATAATGATTTAGCAATTTCCGGATTAAAAGCAGCAATCGGAGATTTTATGTTTAAAGATGGAAAAGTAAATATTTTTTGAAATAAAAACTTTTTATCTACTTTTTAAAACTTTTGTAGACAAAGTATTCCATACCCATTGATGCCGAACATTTATTTCATTACACATATCCGGTTTACAAAAATCCATCACATATTGATATTGTTGTCAACGATACGACACGAAATGAAATAATTGTTGGGAATGGTTATGAGAAAAATATGACTACTGTTTAGTAGGTTTTTTAGCGAATAAAAAATATCATAAAACCTACCAATGTAATCTTCAGTGTCGTCAATGAGGACGGGAGAAAACTAACCCTCAAAATGATTCGAGAAACCACCATCTCACAACTTATACCTGTGGTTGCACAACATCAAAGCATTCCAGCTGATACATTCAGATTTTTGTATTCGGTAAAAAAGTGCTAATGATAATTCCAAACTTCCAATAATTATATATAGGGTAGAATTTTGGACAACAATGCAGCTTTAAAAGTCATCGGAAATGACTGTGTTTTGCATATGTTATTCAGACAATCTGCAGGTGGATACCCAGCATATCATATTGAATCGGATTTTTTTGATGCCAAATTTAATTATGATTTTTCGAAAATTACTGTAAGACTTAGCAAAGATTCTAAGAAAATCAAAAATTTTTAGGATAAACAAAATCCTTTTTTTCGAGGCGGAAAAGAATATCGTCGTCCAATTGGTTCAAAACGGTATGCAATAAAAGTGGATGGGAAATATCCGAATGATGATAATTGGCTTGGATGTAATGGAGGTTTTGATGAATGGCCTGTCGCATATCATGGAATGAAAGAAAATAATAGTTTGGACATTGCAAAAAATGGGTTTGATTTAAGCAAAGGAAAACGATTCCTTTACGGACATGGAATTTATTGTACCCCTGATCCCGCCACCGCCAAGAGATACGCTGTTGAATACACCTACAAAGTAAAACTAAACCTTTTTAATTGAACAAAAGAACACATTTTTCAGGGTAAACGATTTCACATGATTTTTCAAAATCGGGTTAATCCAAAAACCATGATCGTTGTGAAAGAATCAGATCCGAATGGACTTGGAGAATATTGGCTTGTCCCGGATAAATCCGATATTCGACCATATGGAATTTGTGTTTTTTCTGCTTAGTTTTATGCATAAAAATGGTTACTGACTAGCAAATTATTTTATGTCCATCTTTACTTGTTTTATTTTTATAGTTATCATACCTTAAAAACCCCCTTTTTGAATGTGCAGTATTTATTGTGCATTTTTTCGTAGTTTTTTTCCTTTTTTATTACCATAAATGCTGTTTAATTTTTAATGATTTTATTTTAGTTTTATGTCGGTTTTTTAAAGTTTAATGGCCCTTTGTTCTTGATTAAAGAAATAAAGCGCAAAGCATCAAAAAGATTGATAAAAAAAGTCAAAATTCAACGAGTAATTTAGAATTGTCTTTTTTATCGTTAATTTTTTGTGTTAGTTTTATCATTACAATGAAATGATTTTTTTATGTTTTTTTCATTTTTCACATTCCGTAGAATTTTTTTGCTTGAACAAAATTATTTTTTCAAAACAAGGGGTTTTTACAACTGATGAAAGCAAAAAGATAAGATTTTAATCTCACTGTATATGTGATCTGTTGAACAATGACAGACACATTCTGTCTTTTGAAATACAATGATTATCCCAAATCTTATCTTTAATCGTTAAATAACTTTTTTGTTAAAGGTGGAGATCCACTACAAATACATTTTCTTCCCTTTCATTCATTGGAGATCTCAACACCAAAATTCTAAAAACTGAACCGAAGAATTCTCATGACATTTTCTCTCATAACTATCATATTTTTTCTTATTCCAAAAATGGTATGACTTTAAAAAACGGTTGCACTGGAGATGAATTTTAACTTTTTTTTTACAAAAACCTGATTAGTGGAAAATTCGCAGAAAAAAGTTCAAATTCAGCTTATATCCAATCATTTTTAAAAGGGCATACTAATTTTGGAATCAAAAAAATAGTTTTGAAAGAGAATGTCATCGGTTCAAGGTTATTAGAATTTTGGTGTCGAGACCTCCAACGAATGAAAGGGAAGAACATTTTATTTGTGGCGGATCTCCTCCTTTAACAATAAAAGTTGTTAAGATAATTTAACTCTTCTTTAGAGATAATGTTTTCTTGCAAAGTCTGTTCAAATACAACGTGTCAAAATCCATCATTTGAAGAAAACGATTTGGTGCCTCATGTCAAAACGTTTGGGTTCTTTCTACCACAACAAGAAGTAATCTTGGTCCCAGTAAAAGTCCCAGATGTAATAAACTTAAAAGTGCCAATTTTTACAAAATGTTTTATTTTAGCATGTCTACAGTTACACAACAAAACAAAATGACGGCAAAAGAATTTTGTTAAAATATGGTATAAGCATTTTTGAAAGTGATATGAATTCTCTAAATAATTGGTTGAGTGATGCAATTGTAAATTTTTTTGCATTGCATTTGTACGAAAAGCTTCCTGAACAAGTTAAACAGAAGGTATTGTTTGATTTCTTAAAAAATAAGAATGAAATTAATTTCAGATTAACATTATTCAATCTACATCTTGTTATCTTATCAAATATGACAGTCATATAAAACCAATTGTCAAAAATTTGAACATCATTCCAACTAAATGGAATTTTTTTATTTTTAACCTGAATTCTGATTTTGGTGAATATAAAGGACCTCATTGGAGTTTGTTACTTTTTAATCCTGAAACACAATGCTTCTTTTTTGTTGATTCGATGACTACTAAAGTACCTGCATTGGTCCAAAATGTACGTAATTGAAGATTTAAATTTCTAATTTTATTGTATTTTAGTTTGCAAAAAAAGTAATGTCAAAAATGGATGTTCAGCCTCATGCAGTTGAAAATGTTCATTGCCCAAAAAATGAAAATGAAAGATATTGCGGTATTTATGTTATTGAATATATGAAATCCATTCTAAATGTAAGCCTTTCAATTTTTCTCAATAAATATGAACTACTTTTAAAATTAATTTATTAATTTTAGAAAATAGCCGAAGAAAAACCATGGCAAAATTTTAGTATTACTAAAAACAGAGAATATATGAAATCTCGACCAGCTTACTGGAAAAATTTGATACTTGAATTAGCAGCATACGAAGAATATAAAACATTCCAGATAAATCAAATGCCTGAGAAAGTTGCTTCATGCAGTGAGAGACAAGTCGAACAAAGTAATCATAGACAATATACAAGTGATAAAACAAGAATACATTACTGTAACACCACTACTGAGAGCAACTACAACATTTTTTTAACAAGACTAAATCAATATTCAGCACATAAATTGTACACGAACAATTATCATGATTCAAATATTGACTATTGTAAACAAAGAAGAAACAATTCTAATGAAGATTATGATGATCTGAACAAAAAATACCAATTTTCAGCACCAATGATATCTCCTGTATCACAAGTTTCAAGCCGTTCAATAACACATGTTCGATCATACCCATCAAGGGCTCCGCAATGTTTTGAAAGACAAAGACAGCCGTCAAAAATAAGTAACGTACAACACTTGAAAAATTATTTTGAATCCATGATGTTAGAGCAATAATATTTAAAAAGGTTTTTAATGAATACATTGTTTTTGTAATGTCATCTATTTCAAAACATTATTGTTTTTTAAACGGAATTTATAATAAAAGCATAGTTCAGAAAAGTGTTGTAATTGTTTTCCAGGCATACGCTTCTCCTTTTTCTCTCTTTTCTAACTACCTGCTCTTCTTCTATCCATTCTGTTCGCCATTTTCGAATGTTTTCTTCTTTTTCATAATATTTACTTCTGATTTATGAAGGATTCCTTAGATTAGGTTTTTGTATATTTTGTCTCTCCCTTTTATTACTTTAAAAGAATTAAACTGAAAATTTAATGCTTTACTGAATCAATAAATGTTGTTGTTGTTACTCTTAAAACAGTGGTATTTTCTGAAAATCAACAACATTAAATTTTACAACAAACTTTAATTTGATAAATATGAAATTTGCTAATTTAAATTTTTGGTCAACTTTCAACAAACGCTTATAACTTTTAAAAGAGGAATTTCCCTATTAAACTTCAGTTTCACTGTCGTTGGTTTGTTTCCCCTCATTCTTTTCATTGTCATTCCTTCTTCAGATTTGATCACACCCTCCAAGAAATCCGCAAAGCTGGTGCTGTAATAAACATAGAGTGGTGTTAAAAAAAGTAATGTACAAAACTTGAAAAAACATTTTGAATCCCTATGATTCCGTAATAGAATTTAAAAAAATTTAAATATAACTATAAAAAGTTTTTTGCATTCTGTTATTGTTTAAAAAACATTATGTTTTATAAGCAGAAATATTAATAAAAGTACTTAAGTCACACTTAAACTGAATTGACTAAACGTTGATCTCGAGCTCAAGAAAGTTTAAAGTTTTTTGCCCACAGAAAAATGTGCTATTACCTTTTTGATTCCAACGTGATCTACATGATGCTTTGTTTTCAGTTAATCATTCTTTTAATTGTCACTCTTTCTTATCAGAAACACTCTCTATTCTCATTATCATGTTCATCTTCTGTTTTTAAAGACAAAATATTCGAATATTTTTTTAGTTGAAGTCTGTCTTCGAATAAAGTTCATTTTATGATTAAATAGATGTCGTCGTTCAATAATAATTTAGCAATAGCTGGAATACAAGCTGCTGTTGGTGATGCCATTTTTCTGGTTAGTTCTCAAAAATATAATAGATTTGAACTTTGTAAGTTTGTAAATTTTAGGAACCTGACAAGTTTCAAGATGGGAAAGTAGGTTAACCAAATATTTATTGATATTTAAGCAATATTCTTAGACGCAGTACTCTGCAAACCGTATTTTTCGCTACACATATCCAATTTTTACGGGCACAACAAATGCTGATATTACAACAGCAGACATTAATAAAAGTACTAGTACTACTATATCTCTCAAACCACAAAGTGTTTCACAAAATGGAAAAAATGAAGGTGATTATAGAGTTTAGTAAGTATTTTAAAGAAACATGCATTTTAAAAAATGTTTAAAAATAGTAACAAGTGACAAGGGAACCAAGTGATAATCGAGTTTTTGATGTCGTGAAAAAGAACTTTTTATAATTAAGATAGAAACAATAATTTGCTAGCACAATTAATGCGCCTGTTACGATCGATTATATTGTTACTGTTAGTCCTTTTACTAATGCACTAAACTAACATTCTATCATAATAAATTAAATTTTAGTGTCATGGACATAATTGGGAGAAAAATAACAATAGAAGACTGTTGTCCAGAAACTACATTTTTAGAATTAAGATACGTGGTTGCAAATTATGAATATATGCCAGTTCATAAAGTTAAACTAATATATTCGGTAAAAAAGTGAAAAAATGATAATTCAATACTTCCAATCTTTATATGTAGGGTAAAATGTTGGCTGATGACATAACTTTGAAAGACATCGGAAATGACTGTGTTTTGCACATGATATACAGACAAAAAGGAGGTGGTGGATGTCCAGCATATCATATTAAACCGGATTTTTTTGATACAAAATATAATTATGATTTTTCAAAAATTACGGTAAAACTTACCTTAAACAAAGATTTAAAAATCCAAAAATATTAGGATAAACAAAGTCACTTCTTTCGAGGTGGAAAAGAATATCTTCGTCCAATTGGTTCAAAACGGTATGCATTAAAAGTAGACGGAAAATATCCGAATGATGATAATTGGCTTGGATGTAATGGAGGTTTTGAAGAATGGCCTGTCGCGTATCATGGAACAAAAGAAAATAATAGTTTGGACATTGCAAAAAATGGGTTTGATTTAAGCAAAGGAAAACGATTCCTTTACGGACGTGGAATTTATTGTACCCCTGATCCCGCCACTGCGAAGAAATACGCAGTTGAATACAGCTACAAAGTAAAATTACACCTTTTTAATTGAGTGAAGAAACATTTTTAGGATAAACAATATCACATGATTTTTCAAAATCGAGTTAATCCAAAAACTATGATCGTCGTGAAAGAAGCAGATCCAAATGGCCTTGGAGAATATTGGCTTGTTCCGAACGAATCTGATATTCGACCATATGGAATTTGTGTTTTTCCGGCTTAAATTGTTTAATAATTACTTCGATATCATTTTTGTTTAAATCAAATTTGTTCGTTTTTCTGTAATAAATTAAAAAAGTGTTCGTAGTTACTGTTTATTTAAACTATTTGACAAATAGACTGGTGTACCTTTATTAATTTAATGAAGATTCTTGTAAATGGTTTGGTTATGTCAGTCGGAAACGTCCCTTAAAGGGCGAGTCGCACTTGATATAACTTTATTTCTTATGAAAGTTATTGAAAATCAGGGAAATGTGTTGTTTGTTTTTCATTCCCTTTTGACTGAAAAAATTTTTTTTCCATTCTCTGTTATTTATCAATGGTGAATGAAAAAAAAACAACACATTTCCTTGATTTTCAATAACTTTTATAAGAAAAAAAAGTTGTAATAAGTGCGACTCGCCTTTTAATGATGAAATTTAGTTTCTCCTTCTGCTGATTTTTCAAAAATGAAAAAATTTTGAAAGTAAAGATTTAGGCAATTGTTTCGTATGCTGATACTAAAGATGAAAGATTTCATTGAGAGATATTGACACCAATGAAAAATACAAGCCTGATTTTGGGCAAATTCAATAAAAATGAAGCAAAGAAAAAATGTATTTTAAGAATAAATCATTTATTTTTAAACAATGATGAATGTTGTTCAAAACGACAGTTTCAAATACTCACTAAACAACTCATTTGGCTTCTGTCCGTAAAAACTTTGTGAATTGCAATTATTTTTTAGTCTTTGAGAAAAATAAGAATGAATATATTTATTATTGTTTGGAAAATTTGAATTAATTCAAAACAGAACAAGAAGTAAAGAGTAAAGGGACATTTCAGATGCCCTGAAATTAATCGCTCATAGCATATTGTTGTGTGTATTGAGCAGCTGTGTTATTATATCTTTGTCGATTAGTTTGATACAAGGTTGCTGCATCACCGTTGAGAGGACTTTTTGGATTTGGTTCATCAAGAAGTCCAGTGACAGCAAGGAGAATTTGTGAAATTCCATAAACTACCTTCCATTGCTCTTTAATTATATCCAAGCATGTGGCACCAGTTGCAAAATCAATATTTGGATGATAAATTTTTGTTGTAAAAAATACTTTTGGCGCCTTGAAAGGATAATCTTTTGGAATATCAATTCTTAGCTTGAAGACTCCACCTTGATATGGAGTTCTTGGAGGTCCCATAATAATAGCTTCCCAAACATAAAAATCATCACCTTGCGGCCCAGCGGTACATAATGGTGGAGGATTTTTTTGCATCTCTTCAAAATCTTTTTTCAAACGTTGAAATGACATTTTTGAAGCCTTAAAAATAATTTGAATTTTAGTAAATTTTAATTAATTTTTCTAAATTACGGAAAAACACAAATTTTTTTCACGGTCCCTTGAAAAACGCTTTATTCGAAGTTCAACTATAAAACTGAAGATCTTAAAATATTTAGCTCTAACGTTTTTCCATGCAAACAATATTTTCAAAGAAGGCGGTCCTTTGAAAAAACATTTTTTAATTCTTTATACTTTCAATTGATAAGAATTAACTGCCTTTTTCAAACAAAGCACATTTTTATTGTGTGCGAAATTTCTTTTTATCAGTTGGACACAAACCACATTTTGTCATCTATTAGTTTAAGGAAAATGTACTGTAAGATAAACAGATATTCAATTAATTTTTAAAATTAAACACACAAAAGCATTTTTTAATTTGTGTAATACAATTAATTTCTTTATTTTATTGTTTGAATCGACAAAAGGAGATATAATTACATTTTATTTTATCATTTGTTTATTTATTTAAAAGTTATTTAAACTGATATGGCTTAAAAATTTCAATACAAATTTTCGATTTTTTAAAATTAAAATCAATATGTTTTATTAATAGACACCACCAAGTTGTTTGAAAAGCAAGTGCAAAACTGTACCATTTGTGACCTTGTGTTGTCCCAAAGTGTCATCAGCACTAAGAATTTTTCCTAAAAATTTATCAGCTATTTAAGATACATGTACTTATGCATAATTTTAATTAATTCACTCTTTCAGAATGAAAGAGTTTTTTCAAAATTATTCAAATAAATGTTCACATACCTAAATACAGTAATCGAACGGTTTGATATGGAATTCCTTCATAATCTGCTGCAATTTTCATCACTTCCCCAACAGTTGTATTGGCCGTGACATTTCTAACAGTAATTTTTCGTCCATCCAATTTTACAATAAAAATTTCCATTGTTGGTTGACTTCGTATATGAACTTCTTCAATGAAGCACAATTATATCGAATACTGCTTTTTTGCAAAAAAGAATAAGTCAAAAAACGCCAAGTCTTGAAAAAATGAGTTAAAAATGAGCTAAAAATGAGTTAAAAATGACTTAAAAATAGCTCATTATTAAGTCATTTTTACGCCATTATTATGCATTAATAGCTCATTTTTACGCCATTATTTTTTTATTTTGCTAGTTCGGGTAGATTCCGAAATAAAATAGTTACCAAGTTCGAAATTATAATAAAAGTATCATTCCAAAAAAACTGAAAGAACAGTTACAGCATTTTTTTAAAATAATGCAAGCATTTTTGTTATTTGATTCAAATGAAGGCAAAACATTCGTCTATCAAAACGTGATAATTGCTCTTCTCATTTTTTGGTAAAAACTTTTAAAGATTTTAAAGATGAAACAGCAAACTTTATTTTTTTCATTGCTGGTTTCAGTGAGACGTTTATGTGTAGCGTTTTTTGTTAGGATTATTAAAAAATGAATTCTCAAAATTTGAATATTTAAATCTTTCGATTCAATGGTTTAAAAAATAAAACGATTTTATACAAAGTCATTAATAGCTAAAGTTTAAAAAAAATATAGTTACTGATGTTACAATTGTGACAATAACTTAAAAAATATTTCTTTTATTTATTTCGACACAGTTGGATTAATTCTTTTCGTGAAAGTGATTGTTGAAGTTTGAGATTTAAAAGTTTCCTTTTTTACAAGATTTTTTATAGCTTTCGCAAAAATTTTTGAATTTAAGCATCCAGTGCTGACCTTTTTTTAAATTTTGAAAGATAATTTTTGATATCTGCTTTAAAAAACGGCATAAACAAACACTTTTCGTTGTAAAAATGTTTTAAAATGTGACAGCAAACTTTATTTTTGTTTCGACGCAGTTTTTAGATAAAATTTTATACGTTCCGTTTTTCGTTTCAATTGCCAAAAATGAAATACAAAAAAATTTGAATATTTTGTTCTTTTGATAGTGTGGTTTTAAAGAAAAATGAAACAATTTTCATGCAAAATATTTTTACGTAAACTGCAAAATTTAACAATTGGTGCTTTCGGATTAAATAAGCATTATTTATTTTATTTTGACACAATTGGATTAATTCGTTCCGTAAAAGTGATTGTTGAAGTTTGAGATTTAAAAGTTATCTTTTTTGCAAGATATTTCAGGGCTTTTGCAAAAATTATTGAACTCAACAAAGCATCCATAGCAGAAAATGCCCTGGCATATGACCCCAAAATATTCACAGCTGAATATCCGGCAGCTTTTGAAACAACAAATTCAATTCCAAAAACGCCAACATCAATTCCAACTTTGATAACTAGTAATTTTCGGGTTGTTGAAATTGTAAATCTTTGAATATTTGTTTGTTTAACAATTTTTGGTCGTTGAATAAAAATTGAAAGAATTATTGCAGCAATAAAATTCAGGGAACAAAAAATTATTCGAAAATGCCATCGTCGAGTTTCGGCAACTTCTTCAACACTCATTCCACTTGGGGATAAACTTGCTAAAAATATTACAGTATACTTTTGTTATGCAAATTAAAAGTAAAAACTAACGAATAAATTGCGGAAATGGATCTGGGGCATATGCAAATGAAGCTTGAAGCATGAAAGAAGTTACAGCAATCATGCCCAAAATTGTAACTGCAAGTAAAAAGTTTTGAATTTTCTTCAGGGAAGATTTATTTTGAATAACAAACATGAAACAGCATTCAATACTTAATCCAAAAATTGCCATTGCCGGTAACGGCACCAGTGAAAAGTAGGTCATTCCAGTATGGTAAAATGTAAATGGGTCATATGGAATATCTGAAATTTCATGATAATAGTTTACGGTTAAAAACATTAAAACGGTAAAATCCCAAAAATCATATGAATTTTATGCAAATTTTTTATAAAAATAGGTAAATTGAAAACGTTGGTTTTACAGTTTTATGCCAATTTTTAGTTAAAATGGATAAATTTAAAATGTTTGTTTTTCATTTATGCAAATTTTTTCATGTGTATTTGGAACTTTGAGTTCTAAAAAAAGAAGTTCCGTTTTAACAAAAATTTTAGGCAGTTCAACAATAAAAAATTTGCATAAACGTAACAAAGTTGTCGTTATTTTTAAAAAGCTTACCGTCAGGCTTCCAAAGAGCCAATAAATATGAATTATGAATCAGCGTAAAACTTCCAACAATTGTCCAAGCAAAACAATGCAAAATCAACATCTTTGAAATAAAAATTTTGCGTTTCTTCAAATTTGCAAAAACTCGAAAAATACTATGTAAATTCAAGATAATAACAAAAATATACGCAATTTCAGCAAAAATAGATTCTCCCAAAACCAAGAAATACATGTACGGCACAATTTGTGTCATTGTTGAAACTTAAAAATGAATAGAAAAAGTTTTGGCACAAAAAGTAAAACATAAAAGTTGTTTATGAAAAATTTATAATTGTGGAAGGAAGTAATTATGGGTGTAACAAATATTTATAATCGCTGTAATTATTTTTTGAAGCTTAATGTTTTTCTTTTTAAGGGTAATTTTGGAGGTAAAGCTGAGGAAATTACCCCTGAAGAAACGGAAACAATAATTAAATCTGTAATTTTAAATGCTACATAAAACGGTTCTTGAAAGGATTTATAAACATTAATGTATAAAAATCATGAGAGAGATTTTGACAGCAATTAAATGCTATTTGTTTTGAAAAAAGGCAAAAAATTCATAGATTCGTAAAAAAATACGTTTTGCTAAAATCAAAAATATCAACTATTTTCACTTTTTTAGATTTTGAAAAAATTTATATTTTTATAAACGAAGAAACATTTTTGTGACTAAAAAAACTAGAAAATTGGTACTGAAAAATTTGCATGTCACTGTTTTATTTTTTTGGTATTTAATATCTTTTGTGAACTGATAAAAAAACAAACAAAATTTTGTCTGAAATCTTGTTTACGAAATTTTTAAAAATGTGCAAAATTATAAGCGGTAGAAAAGTGAATCAAATAATTTTAAACTCAAAAAAACATGGATTCTTCCTTTACGTTTATCTAAAATCTAAAAAAACTAAAAATTAAAAAAAAATTATAGTTATTTCACACTCAAAAATTATTTAATGTTAAAAAATTGAATGATTGCAAATGTGTTGCATTTGTCGGGGATAAAAAGCAATCTACTAATTTATTGACTGAAGACAACAGTTTTTTTTTCGATTATGCGCTGTCAAAGTTTTGTGTCTCGAAATTTTTTATTTTATTTTTCATTCAACGTGTTTGTTTGGAATTTTATTTTTTAAATATTTTAGTTGCATAAATTTGGTTGATAAATTCCAAATATTTTTAACAATGTCGTAACAAAGATTGCTATTAGTCTACTTTTAGAAAAAAGTAAAAGAATAAACCAAAATTACTTCAGAAAACACCTCGTTTATAAAAAAATTATCAAAAGACAATTTGGACACATCTAATAGAAGAGTTTGTTTTTGTACATAATGAAAATAACACAAACACTTTTTGTGTTTCTTTTAAGAAAAGGGCAAAAAAAATGTTAGTGCAGTTTGAATACTGTAAAGATCCTATTAATTAAATTTTTATAGTGGATACATCTTATAGTTTACCATTCGTTTTACAAAGTTTAAAGCTGAAGCTGTTTGTTTAAAAAGAAATAGCATTTTATAATACACTTTTTGACGGTTTTCAAATATTCAAAAACTTTAAACAAATTCTTTTTTGACGTGCCAACTAAAATGTTAGTTATGTTAGTTTTTCTATTTCTTTGGTGCAGTTTGTTACATTGAAAATATGATGAAACATCGGCACATATTTGCAAAAACTTTTAGTTTTTTGTCGACAAAAAATTTGATACAAAAAAGTACGAAATCGCTTTTTAAAAAATGTTATATCTGCCTTTTTGAATGTTTTCTTTTTTAAACAATATACTTAAAAAACTAAAAAATGGAATAATAAAATCTAAAAAATGGGATCCACTTGAGTTTGTTCATCGTGCCTTTATTGAAATTATTAAAAGTCTTGAAAGAAGCAGCAACAAATATTTAAAGAATGTTTTTGTATTACATTTACGGTTTCATTAAATGAAATATCGCACATTAAACTGAAAACAGTGTCAAAAAATTATACGCTTTTTAAAATACTACGTATTTTGTCTATAAAAAATGTTTAATAATTGAATGCAAAAAAGTTGTAATCCATTAAAGCTTGCGATCAAGTTTAAGCGTATTAAATATTGTAAAATGCGTTATTTATCTTGAAATGAAAATTTTTCTGTTATTTTATCTACGAAATAAGGTATGACAAAACAGTAAACGATTTGCGAGATTGTTTAAAAATTTAGCTGAAATATTTTAAGATCAAAAGATAGATCATCAATGTTTTTGATGACGAAATGTCGACCATTTTTTAGAAAGTTTTTTAGCTTTTGAAAATGCGTTGAATAACACAAATACGATTCTCTTTGACTTTGTCCTTTTTCAATATTTTGTAAATCTTAAAATTGTTAAATGTTTTCTGAAACACAAATTCAATTTGTTGCTAAAAAGGCAAATAATTAAATTTTAATAAAATCTGCATCCCCAAATCGAGAAAATGTTGCATTACTTAAAAACGGCGCTGAGAAATTTTACGACGTTTTGTTAAAAATAATTTTAATTAAACTTTTATTACTTTGTAGTCTTTGCTGGAATTTACAAAAACAGCTTGTTATTTATAACAAAAAAATCTTTTGGGGGCTACCAAAAAAACTAACAAAAACGTTGCCTGATTTTTTTCTTACCAAATTTTAAAAAATGTAGTAATGGGATCTTTTGAATAGTAAAATGAATCAAATAATTTTAAATTCAAAAAACCGCGCTTTGTTACCTTAAAGTGTTTACGTTTAACTAAAAGAATAAAATATTCAAATGAAAAACTGTATGATTTTCGCACCCAATGATTTTTCAATTTAAAAACATTGAAAATTTCGCGGAAAAGTTTTATTTACATTTATATAAAAAATGTGATGTGTTGACAAAAATGCATCAAAGAAAATCACTTTTTAGAAATTATTTTGAATTTGATTTGAATGTTTTATTTTGTAATTAAAAAATTACAAAAACTTAAAAATAAGATAAAATTTTTTTAAAGAATTTGTTCAGCACATTGCAGCATTATTTGAAATATTAAACGTCTTGAAAGATGCTTTATCAAATATTTAAAGAATGCTTTTATCTTACATTTTATTGCTTTATTTTTTTATCGAAATTTTTTTATTTGTCAAACACTATGTTTTTTGCTTTTTTCTTTTTCTTGATTTTGTAAATCTTTTAATTGTGAAATGTTTTGTTGAAACAAATATTTTATTTGTTGTAAAATGGATAAATAAAAAACATAAATAAACGCAGCACTCAAGTGTTATTGAAGTTTCGATAAATATAAAACGACGCTGAAAAATATAAAATCATTCTTTTCATAATTTCAGCGAAATTTTTGTCACATTTTTGTTTCTGCTTTCTTTCAAATAAGTATTTTTGTCAAACTCAAAAAATATTGAATGAATTTTAAAATACATTCTTCAAATTTTTCTCTTCAGAAATGTTTGGTTAATATTTTATCAAAAGCAAAATCACAAAAGACGGATTTCAGAAAATTCTGCAGATTCTATTTAAAAAAGTTCTAATATTTCAGTCTATGAGGATTCATAAATGATATCAAAAAGTTTTTGAATTAAACACAGCATTTTCATAAAATGATTGTCATTTCCGCTCTTATTTATAAATTATTACTGTTGTAAAGTTCAATTATATTATAATTCTGAACCTTCCAAATTTTTGTTGCTTTTTTAATATATTTATATTTTTTTTGTATACCTACACCTTTCCGTGTAACGTTGTCATACTTTATTTTAAATTTGTCAAATATTCAAAATAAGAAAATGAAAATGAAAACTAGTTTCTTTTGGATGAAGAAACAAGAACCTGTTATATTTCTGACTTGTCTTTCTCTGTGTTATCTGCCTTGGATATTATTTAAATTCTCTTATTAAACAAAGATACGGTATAAGAGAGACTGAACAGAAATATAAACTAACTTAAAACTAACTTTAAATAAGGAAACAGAAAGAGTATTTATACGAAATCTGCAGATCTCCAATAACAAATAACAAAACCCACTCTCCTGTAACAAATCACGAATTATTTCATCATAAAAATGTGTTGAAAAAAAAAATGTATCGAAACGAATCACTTTTTGAAAAATTTTAAAATTTGGTATGAATGTTTTATTTTGTTGTTAAAAAATTAATAATTAAAAAACCAAAAAATAAGATTAAAAAATTTTAAAAAATCTGTTCAACACATTGCACCATTATTTAAGATATATTTTTTTTATTACAAAAAAACAACATCGCTTTTTGTCAATTTGTTCAACACTTTTTGGTATTTAGTTTGTCTCAAACATTTTGTTTTCGCCAATACAAATGAACAAAATCAAGGCGTTGAAAAGATCAAAAAAATTAGAGAATAAGCTTTTTTATGTGAACATACTTTGCATTTTTATTTTTTTTATTCTTTTACAAATTTATAAAAACAATATATATTAATATTATGACTTTTTATTGGATCATGAATTTTAACCAAATGAATGCTGAAAATATGCGAAGTGCAGCAATACTTTTTTTTAAATTGCATGGAAAAAAATAATGGTGAAAAAAAAGTAATCATAAAAATTCTTTCAAAGGAACGTTGAAAAATATCATGTAATTACAATATAACATTTTTAGGGGGTGAAAAGCAATCGAGCAATTTTCCAATGATGACAATTTTTTGGTTATTTCAAGTGGTGTAATTTGTCAGACAAAAATTTGAGAAAGACGGAGCGACCCAGTTTGTCCCCGTCGTTTCTAAAAAACAGGAAAAACAGGTATTAAAAAATTGTAAAAAATCAGAAAAAAATATTTGTGTTAATTTTTTTAATGATTCATGGGTAATCAACCAGGGGGAATCACTTTTTTGAAGGTTTCAGGTGTCTCCTGTCCCTCCATCGTCCCCCACATGTCCCCCAATATAACCCCTACATTAAATGTTTAAAAAAACATTTTTGATCAAAATTTTCAAGGGTTAAGGGGTTTTTGACCATGGGGAGTTCGAATATGACCTCCATGCCGAATATTTTTTCAAAAAGGTTTTTAGCTTTTAAAAATGCGTCGAAAAAAAAAATATGACCCAAACAAATCTGTTTTTTCTCACCTTTTTTAATATTTTGTAAATCTTAAAATTGTGAAATGCTTGTTAAAACACAGATTTTATTTGTTCTAAAAAAGGCAAATAAAAAAGTATGGATAAAAAGTATTAAATGTTTCATTAACACATCAATTGAACAAGATGCAATAATAAAAAACAGAATATATTACATCACAGATCTTATAATTAGAATTTTTCTTTTTTTACATAGTGTTTTGGTTTTTGCTTTTGTTTGCAGACGCAATCTGCGACAAACTCAAAAAGTATTGAATAAACTAAAAAAGTTTTTATTCTCTGCAGGATTATGCAGACGATCATTCTGTTATTTTTTCGAAAAATGTTAAATAAATATAAAAAAAAGCTTTCTTCAATTTTTATCTGCTTGACTATGGGAGATAATGATTGTGTTATTTTTTGTATTAATTCAAAATGCTGTCAGCTTTAAGAAGTGGAACTTTTGATACTTTTGAATTTCTGTTATGTTTTTTTCGTTAAATTTTCCTGACGATCAGGGTCTTTTTCTGTTGTTCTCTTGCCTGATCAGGAAAATTCAAACATAAAGAACACCAGAGAAATAAAAAAGTATCTCCTTTAAAAAAGTACAAATACAAAATTAAATAAGAGAAACCAATTAATACGTTTTTTTCTCATTAATTTTAATTATTAAAAATGACCATATTTCCAAATGATCTGTTTTTGTTTTAGGTTTTTATTATTTAGAATTTTTTTCTCCATATTTATTAATAAAATATTGTACAACAAACAGGGTTTTATTTTTAGCGCCCAAAAAAATATTCAAAGGTTTAAAAAAAGAACATTAAACTTGAATGGCCATACGTATTTCATTTTGAGAAAAAAAAGCAAATAAACGTTATTAGAATTCAATCAACAAAATAGAGGAAGATCAAAAAATTAATCATCAATGGTTTTGATGATGATGAAATGTCGAACATTTGATCGAAATTTTTTAAAGTTTCTAAAATGCGTTGAACCAAACAAATACGATTTTTTAAAGTTTCATTTTTGTAAATATTTTATAAATCTTTAAATTGTCCAATGCTCGTTGAAACACAAATTTAATTTGTTGTTAAAAGGACAAATAAAGAGATATTTATAAAAGCTGTGAGAATGAAGAAAATCTTGCATTACACTATCGAATCGCTTCCAACAAATTTTCTTATTTCAGCAAGGCAGAGTAAAACGGTTTTTCCACACGAGACTTTTTGAGCTTTTTGCTGCTAACTTTTTTTAATAAGCTTAAAAAGTTTAGTTACACCTTTAACATATATTTTACTGTCCTCAATTAAAATTCTATATTTTATTTAAGATTCAGCATCAGATGCTGATTCTTTTGATACCAAAATGAGAAAATTGCGTAATTTTTTTAAAAATCTGAAAATTTTTAAAAATTTGTGAAGTTTTATCTTAAAAGAATCAGCATCTGATGCTGAATGTTATACAAAAAATAAAATTTAAATTAAGGACAATTAAATATATGTTTGTTATGTAACAAAAGTTGATAAGCTCATTAAAAAAAGTTAGCAGCAAAAAACTCAAAAAGTCTCGTGTGGAAAAACCGTTTTACTCTGCCTTGCAAAAATAAGAAAATGATTCGATAGTGATTAACAAAAAACACATTAAAAAAACAATATTCGACTAAAAATAATTTCTTTTAGTTTTAGTTTTTTGTTTTCATTTACAGAAAAAAGCAATCAATCCTCGTAATATGTTGAACAAAAGTAAAAAAAACTCTATTCCGCATCAGGTCTATAATTGTTCAATTTTTTGCAAACGTATGAAATCCTTAAAATCCAAAAAAGTATAGCAACAAAATTGTGCAGAAATAAAAATTTAAATTATTTAATTAATTAAAAATGCGATCTACAAACAAAAGATCTCGTTGGTTTATTCACTGCGTAGATATAAGAGTTTCTCATATAAAATAGCTAAAATTAAACCATTCAAAATAACAAAATACTAATAAAAAAACTGCGCTCATTTATTATGAAAAAAAGTTGGATCGAATTTTTGCTAAAGTGACACAAATTTATTTTATCAAGATTTTTGTTTTCAAAAGAAATGTTTTAAAAATGAACGTTTTTCGAAAAAATTTTAGATTTTTTAAAATTTTTTTTTAGTCAGGAAATGCGCTATATCAGCATCTCTTTTATTGAATTATAAAATATTTTGTATCTCATTGACTGCGATAACAACTTATTGATAATTGATAAAAATTTTTAGCAACTTTTGTCATCAAACAAAACTCAAGAAAATAATTAAATATCTAAATGACATACAAGCGTAATTGATTGTTGTATGGTAAGAGAAAAAGATACAAACTAACAACAACGCTGGAAATGGGATAAATTATTTCAAAGAGCTTCAATCTGCACAAAAAGTGACGAAATATTAAAAGATTTGAGACCGAAAAACATTTTATGAAACAATCAACAAATTGAAAACTGAATAATATCAAACTGAATATTTTCTTTAAAGGGACCCAACGAGCATGAATAAGAGCATTCCCCAATTTTTTTCAGGCAACGCGCGCGAAATTTAAAAATTTCCTTGCTGCGTTTTTTTTGAACCCAAAAAATTTTTTGTTGCTGCTTTTTTTTCTTCTCCTCGACTTTTTTTTATATCCGTGATTTTTTGCCGTGCTTATTTTTATTTTTTATGTATTTTATTTGTGTTAATGTAATAAATAAAGTTTATTGTATTTGTTTCTAAGTGTTTTTGCTTTATAATGGAAAGGTTTCAACCTTATCATTTATCTTTTTTTCTTTGGATTTTAGAGTTGTTGTTGCTGCTGGTGGATTTATTCATGGATAAAAAGGTAAGTTTGTGCATATCAGGTATGTTTATGTATTGCTTTTATATATAAAGGACTAATTTTTTTCTTTTTTTAGGCATGGACAAGAAGATATGGAAGAGATTTTGAAGAAACGGAGGTAGAGGATACGCCAATAAATATATATGGTCATATATTTGTTTGCGTATACATAACCTCTTCTCTTTTTTGGTGCTGATTATGTACCTGATGTTGTTATAATGCTGTCATCTTTCCCTCCTTTTTTCCTTCAGTACTTTGAAACATCTTGGGGTCGTGATCATCAACCTCGAAGTTGTTGATCACCTTAGGTTTAGACCCCTTGAGGTTTCTTAATCAGAGTTATAATCATTAACCTCGAAGTTGGTGATTATCTGGCTGGTTATTCTGCCCTTTTTCAGATATCTGATGTATCTCTTTCTAAACAACAGGATCATGCCCCGTTAGGGAGTAATTTTAAGAGGATTGTTAGTCCTAAATGAAACCGGGGTATCTTCGGATACCTTAGTTTTAGTGGAGCTTGCTCCAAATAAATTTTGGCTGCGGTACTATTTAGTACTGCTTGTAATTATCACTTTTTTGTGAAGCGATGGATGTTGTCAATATGCAAGTATTCTTTTATCTTTGTCATGTGTTGCTCGACATAATATACAACTTCAATAAATGATTCGTTTCCTAAACACGTTTGATGTTCAAATTTTACACATTTATCTAAGTGATGATAAAATGTGATATGCTTAAAAAAAAACGAAAAAAATATTTAGATACTTTAGCTGATGATTAACCTTTGATATTTATTGCAAATATGTTACTTAAAACATCTAACAAACATCTTAATCACTCTCTCGTCATTGATATAAGACGGCTAAACGAATTATGATTCTCGGAAGCCTTAAAAACGGCAAATTTTTTGAAAAAAATACATGACCATTTTTGGACGAAAAACACTGCTGTTTTGAAAATCTGTCTCACCGAAATTTTGGTAAACAGGTTTTTGTAAAATTGAAGCGAACTGCCTCAAAAAAATTTTTTTTGAGGCAGATTCATGAAAACAGTCGTAGTAAAAACATCTTTTGAGATGATATTTATAAAAAAGCAATTTTTGTGCGTTTTGGACCAAATTTTTAAAAACCTATGATTTTTAAAGATCTGCCTCATCTTTTTCGCAACCTCATGGACTTCGCGAAAATTGCCTCAAAAGTGAGGCAAAATTCTGATAAAATAGTGCCTCAAAGGTGAGGCAGTTTATTAGCAGAAAATTGCCTCACCTTTTTGCCCCGCCAAGGAACCGAACCCGAGACCTCCGGATCAAAAAACAAACGCGCTACCAACTGAGCTATTTAGTCAACGTATTTGTTTCCGTAAAAAATGTATACAACGTTTTGCCAAACAGAAAATAAATTCGTTGAGAAAATGTTCTTCGTTGGCAAAACGTTGTATACATTTTTTACGGAAACAATTACGTTGACTAAATAGCTCAGTTGGTAGCGCGTTTGTTTTTTGATCCGGAGGTCTCGGGTTCGGTTCCTTGGCGGGGCAAAAAGGTGAGGCAATTTTCTGCTAAAAAACTGCCTCAAAAGTGAGGCAAAATTCTGATGAAATAGTGCCTCAGTTTTGAGGCAATTTTCCGGTGAAAAACTGCCTCACTTTTGAGGCAATTTTCTGCTAATAAACTGCCTCACCTTTGAGGCACTATTTTATCAGAATTTTGCCTCACTTTTGAGGCAATTTTCGCGAAGTCCATGAGGTTGCAAAAAAGATGAGGCAGATCTTTAAAAAAAACCCATTTTACTGTTTGAATTTTGAATTTACGCAAACTCTAGCATTTTCTAAAATCTGCCTCAGTCCACAAAAAAAACATCCGCTTCAGCTTTGGTCGTCCAAACTGCCTCAAAAAAAAATTTTTTGAGGCAGAATTGAAATAAAAACTGATTTCATGTTTTGGAAATTTTCGGTAAGACGTTTTTTACGTTAGTATAGCGAAAAAAAAATTTGGTCCAAAACGACTTCAAACGTCATGTTTTTATCGAGTTCGTAAATCACAATTCGTTTAGCCGTCTTATATGATTGGTTACTTGTGTATGTCACCTTTTCAGAACAAAATGTGATAATCATTGGTTTAGTTGATTTTACAATGATAATTTACAAAGCTTTTGGTGTGAGTGATTGAAAATATCATGCCTTTCAATACTAATTTATTTTGTCGGTGAAGAAAATGCATTAGAAACATTTAATGATCTTGTGTCTGTTTGATCGTCTTTATTGCTCTTATGCATCAAAGTTTATCCATGAAAACATCCTGTATCATTCTTTTTGACAAAAACATTACTGATTTTCCGCATGATGTGTTGTACTGGATGCAATATAACGTTATTGCTATAATTGTTCAAGGTATAGAAGGATGTGCTTTGGGCAAGTATGATGTGGACGTCCAACTGCACACAAACATCAAGGAGCCTAAACCTAAGGTAATCAACAACTTCGAGGTTGATGATCACGGCTCCAAGATGGAATTATTCAAAAAGGGAAGATAATGGGGCATTGAGCATTACATAAACATCAAAAACGTATTTCAAACCAAATAAGAGGAGAGTTATATATATGCCACAAAATACATAATCAAATGTATTATTGACACATCCTCTTATCCCCTTCTTCCATATCTTCTTGTCCATGCCTAAAAAAAGAAAAAAATTAGTCCTTTATATATAAAAGCAATACATAAACATACCTGATATGCACAAACTTACCTTTTTATCCATGAATAAATCCACCAGCAGCAACAACAACTCTAAAATCCAAAGAAAAAAAGATAAATGATAAGGTTGAAACCTTTCCATTATAAAGCAAAAACACTTAGAAACAAATACAATAAACTTTATTTATTACATTAACACAAATAAAATACATAAAAAATAAAAATAAGCACGGCAAAAAATCACGGATATAAAAAAAAGTCGAGGAGAAGAAAAAAAAGCAGCAACAAAAAATTTTTTGGGTTCAAAAAAAACGCAGCAAGGAAATTTTTAAATTTCGCGCGCGTTGCCTGAAAAAAATTGGGGAATGCTCTTATTCATGCTCGTTGGGTCCCTTTAACTGCCTTTTTAGGTTTGAATATTTTATTAAATAAAAACTCAAAAGAAGTTAAAAGTTTGTTAAAATTGTTATATGAGTTAAATTTAGAGAAAAACTGAACAACATGACGGCGAAATTCAAGAGAAACTCATTATTTATTAAAATTCTTGAAAGAATAAGCGACATTAATTTTTAAAAATATTTTTTTAAATATATTAAACAAACTATTATAACAAACTAATTTTATATGTTTCGATTAGGGTTGTCAAAGGAACTTTCGGGAAACATTTCCCGGGAAATTTCCCGATTTTTGCGGGAAATTTGTCTGATTTCCCGCAAACCTTTACACTTTTAACATAAAAATACGCAACTAATTTTTATTAAAAAGTTGTTCTTTTTGCTTTGAAAGATATGAAAAGGTGTAGCAAAGCCTAAATTAGAGTTTATTCGTCAAAATGTAACATTTAAGCTTTTTTTGGGTATTCAAGTAGCAGTTTTTGAAAAATCGACAAATCGGGAAATTAGAGGGAATTTTTCGGAAATTTCCCGCTTTTTCTGATTTCCCGGGAAATTTGACAACCCTAGTTTCGATACAAATTTTTAGTTAATACTGTGGTGGAAGTATTTTTTGCTACAACAAAATGATATTTTTTTGAATGCAATATCAACAGTCTTTCAATGTGATTGTGTTTGATGTCTTTTATATTAAACGGCTGAGAACCAACAACATGTGATATTTTTATTATTTTCTTTCAATTCGAATTTCTTTGTCAGTTTATTATCTGAATTTCTTTAAAAGCAGTGTTAGAATTGCGCTCCCAAGCGTGCGGCGCATGCGGCCAAAGCATAAAAAGAAAAAAGTCGAGGGCGCTGGCGTAGGCGCATGCAGGTAAAAAAACAAAAGCATTTTTTGTACTTCAGTGTTTTCTCTGACAATATATAACAAAAATCTACGAAAGAATGTACTTTTGGGTAAATATTCCCAGTACAGATGCAAACTGGATAAACTTGAACCAAGAAGTTTGAAGGCCGGGTAGTCGAGTGGTCCAACGCGCTGGCTCAACAGGAGGTAGATCTCCGGTTCGAGTCCCAGGCTTGGTCACTTTTTATGAATCTCTATGTAGAGATGTGCATGGCGTTATGCGACGCGAGTGTTCCCCTTCATTTTTTTTCAGTCAAAGAAAAATGCAAGAGAGGTATACTGTAGAAATTGAAACTTTTTTTTAAACATTTTATTTTTATCCTACTATATGTAAAATTTTACGAGGATTCCAAAAATCCAACTTTTGAACATCATTTCCATTCAAAAAATCTGAAAAAATGTTAAAAAACCGCTTTTTTGACCGTTTTTCAGAAAATGATATACTACACTCCGAGCCATTCCAGCTTGTAACCATATCAGTTCGATAGAGCTTTTAATGCTCCAGAAGTGCTATTTTTTAGAAATCAGCCGAAATTAACCGGTTAGACAGGATTCATGTTTTTCTAATTTTCCTCTTCTTTTTTTCTCAAAAAGTGTAAGAGTACGAATTCACGACTCAAGTTGTTTGTATGTTTGTCCGAGTGGTAGAAGGCGTTCGGTTAACAAGCGTGCAGACGCGGGTTCGATTTTTTTTCATTTTTTAGAAATATTTTTATTTACTTTTTAATATTTAGAATATACCAATTAAAAAAACTAAATTAAATTGAAGATTTAAAGCTGATAATTATATAAAGAAGTCAACGGAGAATCAAACAAAAAAATTGCTGCAAAAAAGTGTGTTTTTTTGCACCCCACACGAAAATATTTAAGAAGAAAAAGTGTTCCCCGACTGAAAAAAAATTGGTTTTTGATATTTTTCTTTATCAATTATCTTTTTTATCAGTATTATTCCTTTAAATTTTTTTTATCCATTATTAATCAGAAAAAAATTCTGCATTTGTTGTTACCAAAATTATATTTATAGCTAAAATTTGAAAAAACACTGCACATCTCTATCTCTATGAATTAGAAATGATTTTTTGCCAAGTAATCATATTCATCATGGTGATTTTCCATAGTAAATAAATTCTGTAAGGTTTTTGGAATTCCTATTCTTCTTTAATATGTGAACTACAGGTTTATATTTCTAATCCTGCCTAATCTGAGAAAAAATATTGCTTTGATTTTAGAACGCTTTTTTGAAAATAGTAAAAGCGAAAAAACAAATTTCTTTTGATGCCGACGGTTTTTGAATGCAATGGGGTTTCAATCTCTATTTTCTTTTCTTCACAACTACAAAAAGAGGAAAAGTATCTGATAATTTTTTCATCATTATTTAAATTAAATTACAAAATGTCCGGTATCATTTTAATGCTAAAAAACATACAATCTCTTATCTTATAAATGGTTGTTAAGCTTCAGATAAGATTGCGGTGCCGCACGATTTTGAAAGTTTATTGTTTTGTGTACAGTAAATGCTAATATTCAAAATGGTATGAGTAGAAAATTAAAATTTGTAATTTACAAAATCAGAATAAAAGGATCAAAATTCTTTTACATATGTTTTTTTGTGTCTGATTTTGTCGCCGTGAATTCGTTCATCTGCTGGTTCTTATTCGTATAATTTGGAAAATGTGATAATTAAAGGAACTAATTAAATCAAGCACTGAAGAGGCAGAATTGGTCTGTCTCTTTCACAGATTTCCTATTTTTTCGTTGCTGTTGTATGCATTTGTTTTATTTCTTTTTTTTATCCAAAAATTTTGCATTGCAAATAAATATAGTTAAGTTTTGTTTATTAAAGAAACAGTTCGTTTTTTCTCGTTTATGTTGGATTCGAACGTTAGAAATATAAATCCATAATAGAGGGTGTAAGAATAACTTCGTTTTAAGAGATTCTTAAATTATTTTTCATATCTTTAAGAAAAAAAAAGAGATCAAAATCTTTTCAGTATTCATTTAATATTGTAGAGTTGATTGAATCGAATGTTTTCATTTTTTGGATGCCTGGAAATAATTTTTAATTGATACAGATTTTAAAAAACTTTAATCATCACAAAAGACACAAAAAATTAATTCAAGATTCAAATAACCAAAGTTGCAACATTTATGGCAAATTTCAAATGCAATTACATCCCTTTTTTACTTTCTCTTTTTTCGTAAAAGAACGAAATCAGACAAAAAACATGATTGTGAAAAGCTTTTTTTGCAGCATTTATTACAACAAAATTCTGATTGGTTTCAGGGGTGTGCGTTCGGTTAATTTAGACTGACTCAAACCTAGTTGAGTAAGTTCCAACATTTTTTGGTTGCACTCAAACCTAGTTGGAGTAGGTTTGAATGAAACCAAAATTTTCTTCGACTGACTGCGGTCAAAAAAAGAAACCAAAAATGACAGACGTGTGTATTTTTTACATGCGGGCGTACGCACTTCTTCATCTTTAATCACTGTGACGGACGACGTTTTTCGTTCAAACCAAAAAAGAATTTGGTTTGAGTCAAACCTACTTCCTTTTTTGTTGGTCGCATGCGCGACTCATTTTTTTGAACAAAAAAAAGGTTTGGCAAAGACGCGACTGATTGAAAAAAAATGAGTTTGGTTTGCGACTGACGCACTTTTGACTGACCGAACGCACACCCCTGATTGGTTTTGCCGCAGTTTTTTTTAACACACAAAAAATCTTTAAAACACAGAAAGTGTTTCAAAGAAATCGAATGTCTTTATTGTTTTTAGTTTTTGTTTGGCCTTTGAATTTTTTAGAAATTTCCAGAAAACATTGTTAATTTCTATCATGAATCTGCATTAGATGATTAATTTTCAATAAAAGGGTTGATCAACACCAGCAAAAAAGAAACGTTTCAATACTTTTATTATAATTTACATAAATATTCGTGAAAGTTATTCGAAAAATTATTTTTTCGCAAAAAAATTAATAAAAAAAATAATTGTAAACTTTGGATTTTTGTTAAAATGTCTTAAAAAGGCATTCTAGCTACTATTTAATTAAACTAAAACAGTTAATGGAGTCTATTAAATGGACTTTGCTAAAACTTAAATTTCTATAAAAAGTTTTTTTAACAGCATAAATATAATCGACAAATTGGTAATGAAAACTTTGCATGCCACTGTTTTATCTTTTTGGTTTAAAATATCTTTTGTTGACTGAAAAAAAAAATTAACATATCGTTGCCTGATTACATGCTTCTGAAATTTTAAAAAATGTCGTAATTGATTTTTTCAATTGATACAATGATAAAAAATACAAAAAAAACACGCTTTTTTGTTTTTTTTGACACTTCTAATATTATTCTGAAAAAAATAAAAAATTCAAAGGAAAGCAAAAAAGTAATGTTATTTTGCATCAAAAGATTTTGTAATTTCAAAAAATTGATTAAAAATGTGTTACATTTGTCTGGAATGAAAAGCAGTCTAGCAATTTGTCTTACTGAAGACAGCATTTTTTTGTCTCTTCGCTTTTTTTAGGTGTGTAGAAGCTTTAATATTTTTTGTTTCAACATTTGTTTGGTAAAGGGATTTGTGGAACGGTACGGAATGCGAAATGTTGAAATAATAAGCTTTGAACCAACGATTTTTTTCAGTTTTATCTTTTTCAATATTTTGTAAATCTTAAAATTGCTAAATGTTTGTTGGAACGCCGATTTAATTTGTTGTAAAAATGCAAATAGAAAGCATTAATAACAGCTGCATTTAACAGTCCCGAAAACAAAGCATTAATAATACTGGCTTCAAAAAAAGGTACAACATTCTTTTAAAAATAATTTTAATAAAACAACGACACGTTTTAATCTTTACTTTTTTTAAATTGGAGGCTTTAAACAATTGTAATATCGTTGTATTTTTTCTTATTTAATTAAAAATGTGAGTAAGAAAAAAATGCTTCATGTTTTTTTAATTCTAAAGTTCATTTTCAATCTGTGAAAATTGTGCAGAAATTAAACAATGACATGTTTGCGAAACGTCTTAGATTCTTTATTGATATAAAAATGTGTTGGAAAAAAAAAGTAGAAACGAATCCCTTTTTAAAAATTTATTATTTTGGTTTAAATTTTTTATTTTGCAATTAATAAATTAATTTACTGAAAAAACAATAAATGAAATATAAAAATTTTATATGAATCTGTTCAACTTTAAGCATGCACATATCAGCATTATTAAAAATTTTAAACGTTTTGAAAAAAGTTGCGACAAATGTTTATAAAAAAATTTTTTTTCACATTTTACGGTTTCAGCAAAGGAAATATTTCCCTGAACGTTAACCAAAAAATATTGTCACTAAAAAAATTAAACGCTTTTTAAACTTTAATGTAGGCTGTTTGAAAATTAAATGCATCAAAGTTGTAATTCATTAAGTTTTGCAAACAAGTCAACCCCTAAATGATAATGAAAAATGTTTCACAAAAAAGGTAAAATGAAAACTTTTTTTCCAAAGACTGAAAATTAGATAAAGGAATATTACGAAATAATCTAAGATGAAACATTGAACGATTTGCGACGAAATTTTCAATACTTCGCTGCTGTTTTTTTGGACAGACAAAATATCGTTAAATGTCGGAAAGTTTTTCAAAGAAATACAGGGTGATTCAAATAAATTTGCAATGGGGTTTTTGATGGCAAATCGTTCGCAGAAGGTCCCAGAAGCTCATATTTTGTGGGAAGGTCACTAACAAAGGGGAGCATCTTTTGCAACAAAAATTTTGGCATTCTGGGACATTTTGCCAAACCGCGCCAAATTCAAATTTTTTTGATCTTCAACGTAGAATAGTGTATGGGCAACATTAATTGAGTTATTATCAACAATTTAAGCTATCCAGGACATAAATTGGGTCAATGTTCATCGTTTAAACACAAAAATTCGAAAAAACGTTTTTTTCATTTGAACGTCTAATTTTTAGTTTATATATGTTTTTGATGATAGGGACTTCGATTCTGATATTTATTTTAATTGAATTTCACATTTTTTTAGTTTAAATGAGGTTGAAAACTTTTACTTCGAAAAGTGTCATTTAAACTAAAAATAAGTGAAATTTAATAAAAATAAATATCAGAATCGAATTCCCTATCATCAAAAACATATAAAAACTGAAAATTAGGCGTTTAAATGAAAAAAACGTTTTTTCGAATTTTTGTGTTTAAACGATGAATATTGACCCAATTGATGTCCTGAGTAGCTTAAATTGTTGAGAATAACTCAATTAATGTTGCCCATACACTATTCTACGTTGAAGATCAAAAAAATTTGAATTTGGCGCGGTTTGGCAAAATGTCCCAGAATGCCAAAATTTTTGTTGCAAAAGATGCTCCCCTTTGTTAGTGACCTTCCCACAAAATATGAGCTTCTGGGACCTTCTGCGAACGATTTGCCATCAAAAACCCCATTGCAAATTTATTTGAATCACCCTGTACTATTTCTTCATTTAGTTGTTTTTGTTTGGGTTTTGAATTTTTTTTAAACTTTCAGAAACTAATGTTTTTTCTATCCTGAATCTGCATTACATGATGAATTTTTACTAAACCATTGATTGAATCACAGCAATTCAATGAAAAATAGGACGATACTTTTATTATAATTTGCATAAATATTCGACAAAGTTATTCGACGAATTATTTCTTTGCAAAAAAAAATTTAAAAAAATAATCACATGTTTTTGAATTTCTATTGAAATGTTTTAAAAAGGCATTGTACCTAAAATGCGTTGATACCCCCCCCCCCCCCCCTCCTTAAAATTTTGTGATTTCCACAGCAATAATAGATTTCTACTAAAAGCTGTCATGATATTCAGATTCAGCATGTCTAGAAACATATAAATCAGTGGAATTGTAATAAAATGTTCAATAGTAATATTTTTACAATAATAATTGTTAAAAATGGGTGTTGCATAATGATAACCCCCTTTCGAAAAAGTTTGCTTATGATATGTTATAGCTTTGATAATGTTTGGGGGTTGTTTAACATGCTTAAAAAAGCATAATGGTGAAGAAAGAAAGTAAAAATCTTTGTTGGCACAGATTTGCCATCAACGTGAAAATTGGGCATTTTAGTGTATTTTGGCATTTTTCTGGTGCCGTGCCAGCCTTGGAGAGAACATTTTCGAGGAAACCAAATATGCCATTTTGTAGCTCTATTCATGTTTACTAAGCCCACAAAGTTTCATAGCTCTATCTTATCCACACGCTTTTATCCACGGCTTCAAAAATCAGTTATTTATTAACTAAAAAACAGTAAAACATGGACTTTGCTTAAACTTACAATTATATAAAAGAAAAATCTGTTTTTGGCATAAATGAAATCAAGAAATTGATACTCAAAATTTGCATGCCATTGTTTTATCTTTTTGGTAAATTTCTTTTGTTGACTGACAAAAAAATTACCCAAAATGTTGCTTGATTTCTTGCTTATGAAATCTTTAAAAAATGCGGTAATTGATTCTTTCAATTGATACAATGAAAAAAATACTAAAAAACACGATTTGATACTTTAAAGTGTTTATATTAATCTGAAAAAAATAAAAAATTCAAAGGGAAGCAAAAAAGTAATGCTTTTTTGCATCAAAAGACTTTTTAAATTTCAAAAAATAGATTAAAAATGTGTTGCATTTGACGGAGATGAAAAGTAGTCTAGCAATTTGTCTTACTGAAGACGACATTTTTTTAGTGCCGCTGCTAAAATTTGGTTTGTAGAAGTTTAATATTTTTTTTCCACATGTTTGTTTGGAATTTTGTTTTTTAAATATTTTAGGTGCAATGATTTGGTTTATAGGCGAAATACAAATAACTTTAACGATGTAGTAAAAAAAATTTCTATCAGTCTATTTTCAGAAAAAAGTAAAAAATTTACCAAGATCACTTCAGAAAATGCTTCATTTATAAAAAAATTTCAAAAGACAATTTTAACACATCTAATATTGAAATTTATTTCTGTACATAACACAAACACTTTTTGTGTTTTTTAAAGAAAAAGGAAAAAATATCATTCTGCTGTAAGGAAACTATAAAGTTTTTTTTAATTTTTATATTGTATGTTTTCGCATGAGACATTTTGTTATTTTAGTTTCTTTAAAACGCTGATTGATTTACATTTGTTTAGAAATAAAAGACACTTTATCAACTTTGATAGAATTTGTAGCAGCTTTTAAATATTCAAAAGTATCTAATAAAAACAATTTTGGTTGTTTAAAGAGAATAATCAAAAGTACATGATGGAAGGACAAGGCCGTAGGGATAAAAAATTTCAGGGGGGGGGGGGGGGCATTTTCATTTTAGTGGGGTATACGTTTGTTCTTTTGCCACTTTAACACGGCGGTGGCAAAAGATCAAAGGGTTTCTCAGTTTTTGGGGGCTTGTAATTTAAAAATTTATTTAATATTTAATTGACATTTGGTTCATTTTGTCGAATGCGGTAAAATAATAAAAAGACTTTCTTATTGTTTTTATTGTCTAGCAACACTCAAGATAAAAAACAAAATATTCAAATAATCAAGGTTTTAGCGTAAATAAATATTTTTTAAAAATTTGCGGCATTTGTCGGAATGATAAGTTGTCTAGCCATTTGTTAAACAAATGTGGATTTTTTTGTTATTTGAATTGGTGTATTTTGTTAGACAAAAAATTCGAAAAACACTAACAACAGCAACGAAAATGTGATGAAATATTGACATAATTTCGACAAATGTTTTTTTACATCAACAATAAAAATTCGTTGAAATAAAAGAGAATGGAAGCAAATCATTTTTAAAAATTTTATATCTGCGTCAGGGCTGTCCGGGATCCCGGATCCGGGGTCCCGGAATCCCGGATCCCGGCCATTTTTCCGGGATTTTTGTCCCGGATCGGAATCCCGGACTTTTGGCCGAGATTTTTCGGGATTCCGGGACCAATTTTTATATCAAAACCTTCAAAAAAATCAACTTTTTTGCTTATTTTTAACCAAAAACGCAACTTGCGGCCATTTCTAGTTCCTTTTTTCCTACTTTTGGGATCACTGTGATATATGTTTCTGTTTCATAATAATTAACGCAGCTTTCTTTTTTTACTTTTTTTACAATTTTCTTTTTTGAATATTTTGTTTTCAACGTTAAAAATGAAACTCTCAAAATGTTCGTTATTTCGTCATCATAGCGATTGATGAATCACTTCATGGTTGTCCTATATTTTGTTTATTTAATTCTAAAAACGTCTATTTGCATCATTTTTTCGCATACGTTTTGCAAGGGATGTCTAAACTTTGCTGTTTTCAATATTTGAAAGTTATAAAAATAATTGATAATATTTTCGCAAAAAAATTGACGTAAATGTTTTCGCATAAATTTTAATATTTGAAATATGAAGTTAAACAAATGTAAATTTCCAAGTATCCATTTTACATTAAAAATGCAGATCATGCTTTCATATAAAAGTAACTCTATAATTTTTGGCGTTTTTTGTAGTTTTATTCAGGAAAAATTCGGTTTAGTTTCAGATTATGTCTCAGGCAAAGTTAAAATTATGAGTGCAATACAAAAACGTTTGAGTCAAAAAAGTTAGCAAACAATTTTGAATAAAAAATTATCATTTTCAAATGTAGGTAGTTTTGTTTACAAAATTGAGTGAATTATGGCATAACTCTTATGCATATAATTTTAATAACATTTGTTATTGACACTTCCAACTTTAAAAACACATACAATTGTTAACTATTTAGCGGCAATATTTTTTTTTGTTATGTTTTTAAAATTTACCTTATATCTTTGTGGATATCACCTATGGACAGAAAAATATTCAAATATGTTATTTCATCTTTCATGAAGATTTACATTTTAAATAATGCATACTGCATTCTTTTCTTTTTTGACGTCAGCGGCCAATCGCTAAGTCAATATCCAACTTTTTAAATTTTATAAAACTATAAATTTCAAAATAAAACATTCAAAAAGCAGACACATAAAATTTTGAAAAAAATGATTCTCTTTGGTTTTTTAGTCAACATTTATGTCGATGTAAACAAAACTTTGTCGCAAATATTTTCGGCATTTCATCACATTTTCATTCCTGTTTAGAGGCTTTTTTGAAACTTTTGCCTGAAATATTTCACCACTTCAAACGACAATAAAATTTTCATCGTTGAACGAAATGCTCGATTGCTTTTCTCCCTTGAAAAATAGTTGCAACATAGTTGCCATCAATTTTTTGAAATTAAAAAATCTTGTTGTTAGAAAATGTACTATTTTTTTTCTGCTTTAATTTGAATATTTTGTTTTTTTGAACACACAACTTTAAAATAAAGAGTTTTATTTCTAAATGTTTAGATATGTTTATTCATTATTGTACTTGCAGAATTGATTATCCGGTCTTTAAAAATTTAATAAAAGCAATCACTAAACATTTTTTATTCTTTTTAAATTTTTATTCCTGCAAATCACAAAAATCAGATCAAGCACAGATCATCAACAAAAAAATGTTTATTGTTCAATAGCAAAACATTACATAGATAAAGTATAACAGAAAAAACGATTTTGTAATTTATAATCGCGATTGCATCATTTTTATTTGCCTTTCCATTTTTGTTTGCAATCGCATTCGATCATTTCCAATAACCTTGCATCAATCATTTACGTTTTATTTTTGTAATTTGAATATTTAATTATTTTGTTGGGTTTTGTTTGATATTTTAAATTGTTACAAATCTGTATCAATTAAAGTTGATTTTCTGGCATTCCACAAAATGAACAACTAAATAAATTCCTCAATATTAAAAAAATTTTGAAAGACTGTGAGTCTTTTTTAAATTTATTAAAAACCATCATATTTAAAATTTGAATTGAAATATGATGGTTTGCAATTAACAAGATATTTAAAGACCCTCTACTACAGCTTTATATTTCCAACGATCAAATTCAAATTAATTCGAAAAGAATAGTTACATCAATTTTTAAAAATACTTTTAAGACGCAGTCTGACTGAAACTCAAAATCGGCCGGCACAGGCCAGAAATACATTTGCCCCAAATTTTGACCATAGGTAAAACAAGCATGGAGAAGACGATCCTGTTTTCTGTTTTTGTTCAAAAAAATTTCTTACGGTAGTTACAGTATATCAAAGGTTTAAGCCGACGAATATTCGATTTGATGTGAAAAATCAGAAAATTAATTTTTTGCCATTATTTTGCCCCTGTATAGGTTTTCGACCATGGGGAATCCGAAAAAGAGGCTTTTGGAAGCATCAGAATATCTGGAATACCGATTTTTTAATACATCGCTTTATTCGAGCCAAGGAAACATGCCTTCAGTTTTCCGACAGGGGTGAAAAACCTTATTATTAATAAACTTCAACATCTTGTACATATAAAAATATAAAAATAATTACAAATGGTGGTAGCAAACATCGTTAAAAAAATTAATGAACATGCGCGATCGTGATTTTTCCGTTGTAAAACACGAGAAGAAAGAAAAGTTTGTTGCTTTGGCAAAATGTCGAACAACGAAACTGTTGCTTTTTCTTTTTGCAAAAAATTTTTACAAGGGAAAAATTTTTACAAGGAAAAAAAAGCCATCGATTTATGTGAATCAAAAGAGGTGGTAGTTTACGAATTTTTTTCTATTTTTTGGTTCGAGTAGTGAAAATGAATTTGAATTAATTGACGTTGTCAAAAAAACTCTGATTACCAGGTTTGTTCTGCGTAAACAGAAAAATAAGTAACATAAAACATGTTCCAGGTCGCTGGTTGTTTGTTACAAGAAAGCAATCATTTGGTTAATATTCACAATCAAAGATATAGATAGATTCAGATATAAAAAAATATCGCATATTAAAAATTTGTAAAAATATCAAAAGAAGACAACAAAAAAGTTCTAGACAACGAAAAATTCAATTTTTTCGAAATGCTTTTAAACATAGTCTTTTTTGCGACGTTTTGTCTGCCTTAAAAGAACTGCAGCAAAGCTATTCTCAATTTCGTCATAACAAATGCTGCAACAAAGTTTTAAAAAACATTCATTTTTTTCCGTCGTTTAGAAAAAAGAAGAAATAAATAAAATTGATCCAAATCGATTTTTTTCAAAATCATGCAATTACTGTTTACACCAAAATATTGGTTATTTGAATATTGAAATAATTTTTTTTATCTTGATTGATGATTAAAAGTTGTTAAAAATTTTTATCAATTAGAAATAATTTCCTGACAGTCGTCAAATAGACCTTTCCACTTTCGAAGTTTATTTACTTTACAATATTAAATAAATTTTGAAAGGTTTTGGATCTCATATGTTTTCTATAAATAATTAATCCAAAAACAAGTTATTTTTAAATTTCCTACAGCTCAATTTTTTCAACGATCAAAAAAAAGAATTGCATTTTCAACAGAGCTGTGCGATACCCGAGACTCAGACAGACGATACCGAGACTCGAGACCCGATACCTTAAAACATTCAGCCGATACCGAGACCCGAGACCCGATACTTTAAAAAAATTCACCCGATACCGAGACTCGAGACCCGATACCCTGAAAATTTTATCCGAGACCGAGACCCGAGACCAAAATTCAAACTTTTATTTTTTTTGCAAATTTTTTGGCTATAAATTAACACACTAAAAAGACGTTTATAAAAATGAAAGTAAATTCTACAAACAAAATTTCAAAAACAAAGCACAAAACCTTCTGCTTTTAAACAAGTCTCGGGTAAAAAAATGGCCGAGACCGAGACTCGAGACCCGATACCGAAATAAAATTTGTCGAGACCGAGACCCGAGACCCGATACCTTAAAAAATTCACCCGAGACCGAGACTCGAGACCGATACCCGAGACTCGATACCGAGACTCCGAGACGAGACCGTGGTATCGCACAGCCCGGATTTTCAAGAAGAAAACCGCAATAAGCTTTGATAATCATACATATAGTTTTATTTTTAAAGCTTTACATACGCAAGCTTTTAAACCACTTATAAAAATATGATATTAATTTCTGTTTCACAAACTTGTCATGATGTTTGCAAGATGCAAATTCAAAGCATTAAAAATGTAAACTAAACAATAATTAGGACCAATGAAATTTTGTATTTGCTTTTTATAACAAATTAAATTTGTATTTCAACAAACATTTCACAATTTTAAGATTTACAAAATATTGAAAAATGAGACTAGAAAGAATCTTATTTGTTTCATTCAAAAGTTTTTATTTCAATGCATTTGCAAAAGCTAAAAGACCTTTCGACAAAATGTCATTTCGTCATCATTGATGATTCATTTTTTCATTTTGCTTTTTTATAAATTCTAAAAAACATTCACTTGCTTTATTTCTGCATAATCACATATTTTTTGCAGTTGATGTTCAAAGTTTGATTTTTTTCAATATTTGAAAATTGTAAATATATTTGAAAGTTTTCTTCACAAAATTTTAATAAATGTTTCACCATGGATTCGGATATTCGATGCAGGAAACCATGAAACTATTTAACACTAAAAATGCAAAATATTTCTTCATGAAAAAGTTAACTTTAAAATTTTCAGCGTTTTTAGAACTTCAATTTAAGAATAAAAATCGTAGCTGACAACATAGTTCCACCATAAGTTTTTACTAATTATGAGTGTAAAACAAAAATATTCGTGCTTTAAAGTTTACCAAAAACTGTTGAAATGATTCAATACGTTTATTATGATCAAAGGAAAACATATGAGTAAAATTTTGAAAATGATCATTTTTGGTGTTTCAACGTTTTATGCAAAAGTCTTCAAATGAGACCACATAAAACAAACTTTTGACGTTTTTTACCTTTAATCATTTTGATGTTATATCACTCCTACCCAGTTTTTTTAAAATTATTTAATTTTTCCTTAGCTATATGTACTCTGTGAGAAGATATAAAGCCTGTGATGATATCAGTAATGAACAAAATAATTCAAAAAATATGAGTTGCTTCTTTTTCATTACATTTAAAATCTTAAATAATGCAATATGTAGGCTTAAAGTTGAACCCCTTTTTAAAATTTTTTGTACAGAAATGGTTGAAATTTAAGTGTGTCTTTTTTTAAACTTTTTTTCTTCATTAATTTCAAAACAAAATATTCAAAACGCAGACATTTAAAAAGTTATTCGCTTTGATCCACTTTTTTTTCACCAAATTTTTTATGTCGATGAAAATGAATATTTTCGGAAATGTGTATGGATGTTTCATCACATTTCAAATGTTGTTTTATTTTTGGTTTTTTCAATTTCTTTTCTCACAAGAAACCACTCAAAACACAAAAAAAATTGGCATAGAAATATTTTTTTAAAAGAGAGCAGAAAATAATGCAAAAAAAACATTTCTTTGTCCCGATGTGAAATTAACCACAACACCCGAACGCATACTGATTTTAAATTAAACATACATAATACAAAAAAAGAACAACAAGATTAAATTAAATAAACAATAAATAAATAAATTACAATGAACTTTTTCAACCACTTTTCAACTAAAATAATACAATTAAAAGAAAAGAAAGAAGAAGTACAATAAAAATTTTAGTGAATGGAATCTTAAAATTAAGACATAAGTGTAAGACGATGTACAATTATTAAGTACAAATAATAGAAATGTTAAAAAGAAGTTAAGTCCTTAAAATTTAAACTTTTAATGCTGATAGTTGATTTTTAAAGGTTTTAGGATTAGTATATTGAATGGCTCGAGAAAGTTTTACATACCTTTTGGAAGCCCGTACCGAAAAGTAATTTGACCTGATGGACCCTTTGGCTAATGGAATAATGAGTTTTTCTTTTGCACCCCTGGTAATGGTTGATTTAATTCAACCATTACCAGGGGTGAATAATATTTTAAATATTTGAATATTTATTCATTTGCAAATTGTGTTATTTACTTTTGACCAGAAACTGTAAATTTACCATTTCATAACCATATATTTAAGTCTCATTTAAAATTTCTTTGAAACAATACATGATTAAAATATGGTGTTATTTCATTACTGTTTATTTAGCTTATTAAAACTTAATCAGTTTTCAATATAAAACAAGCACAAGTTGAACTCAAAATTCGCTTTTGTCATTTTCCAAATGTCTACAAATGTACTTTCGTCTGTCGATATATAATATCTAATCAACCTTGTACAGTTTAAATATGTTTGAAAGTATTCAAAAAATCAAAGTTTTTCCAAAAACTTTCACTTTTAAAACCTTTCTTTTCAAAACAAAAAAGTCAACAACATAAATTTGTGTAACATTTTTTTCAACGCGGCAGTTTTTTTCAAACAAATCAGCTGCATTTTTATTTTTAATTTGTCATTTTGAATATTCTATTTTTAGCTGTATTATTACTGCAACCGTCATTTTTACGAAATTTTCATAGAGGGGAAATGAATTTCAGACTAAAAACTCCAAATGTGTTTTTCCTTATCGCATTTTTAATTTAATAAGAAAAAATATAACGATAATACAATATTATTTTAATGCTTCACTTAATCATTTATAATATTCATTTTGTTTATTTATTTGCATGATTTTGTCGCTAAACTTTATTAGGTTTCAAAAATTTCATGTTCATAAAAAAAATTGCACAAATTCTGCAGCTGAAGAAAGTCTTTTTTTAAAGTTTATTCACCAAAATAACGAGGATCGAATGCTTCTGTTAATGAAAGTAAAACTTAAAATGTGTTCAACACATTCTTATTATTCTAGAAAATTCTTAAAAGCTAACAGGAAAGCTGTTTTTAGAAAGCTTACGATGTTTCGTCATCACTACCAAAGATGATTCACTTTTTGATCTTCCTATTCTTCTTTATTAAAATCTAAAAGCCTTCATTTGCTCCATTTTTTTTCACAAGCGCATATGTTTTGTAAATGTTGCTTATAGTTTGTTTTTAAACTTTTGAATATTCTATTTTTGAAGATAAAAGTAAAACTCTGTTTTTTCCCTATTTTAATCGATAGAAAAAATCCAAGGAAATAAAAATAGAAATATATTTTAAGAACGTCCAAGTTCTCCGCTCTATTTTTTAATTAAATAATGAAAAATACATAACATTTTCACATTCGTTTCTTTTTATTTTGTTTAGTATTTGTACTTTTTTTAGTTTTGAAGACTTCACATTTACATAAAAAATAGCACAATCATTGCCCATCATATTCCAGAAGAAAAAAAAATAAAGAAAGTATTTTTTAAATTTATTCAACATTTTTTGAGTTTGACAAAAACACGTATTTAAATGAAAAAAGAAAATTTTCTAGCATAAATGCCAATATAAATTAACATATATTATGTAGAAAAGGATGCAAAGTATGAATTAACTTGTGAAAGTTCAATATGTCTAACCGTAGACATACCCAACTTATGTTCGAGTTGGGGCTCCATATTTTGCCCATAAACTCGTCTAGTATAAGGTATAATTGTGGCAAAAAATTAGCTGTCGAATCCTCAACCTGTGGGTTTACCAGGAACTCAAAGTTACTGTAATACAGTAATCCACAATGTGAACCCAAACTCTTAATTTGCATATTCTGCATATTTTAGAAACGGAAATGCTACAAATGTTTCAGATTCGGATTCAGCATGTCCGAAAACCTATAAATCCAGGAAATAGGGCCAATAAATTAGAACTTTGTAGAAATTTAAACAAATGTACGGAAAAATAGTGCTTCAAAATCAAAGTCGCTCCTCTGAAAAAATTTGCGATGACGAATTGGTTTTAGGGAATCTAAACATTCCATTTCGTATTTTTACCATAATTATTACATCCACAATGCTTAACAAAGAACATTTAACAACATCCAAACACTAGTTTCTCCAAAAAATATGTATGTAAATTTTTTCAGAGGAGCGACTTTGATTTTGAAGCACTATTTTTCCGTACATTTGTTTAAATTTCTACAAAGTTCTAATTTATTGGCCCTATTTCCTGGATTTATAGGTTTTCGGACATGCTGAATCCGAATCTGAAACATTTGTAGCATTTCCGTTTCTAAAATATGCAGAATATGCAAATTAAGAGTTTGGGTTCACATTGTGGATTACTGTATTACAGTAACTTTGAGTTCCTGGTAAACCCACAGGTTGAGGATTCGACAGCTAATTTTTTGCCACAATTATACCTTATACTAGACGAGTTTATGGGCAAAATATGGAGCCCCAACTCGAACATAAGTTGGGTATGTCTACGGTAAGTACTAGACAAAACAAAATTTTCGTAAAAACACTTTTCGTCTAAAATATTTTTTTCAAACATCGAAAATTTTGACTGAAAACATTTGGTAGAAACAAATAAGTTTTTGTTACGTCTTTTTGAAATAAATATTGGGACAGCAGAACATATCACAGTGATTTTTTTTGTAAAAAGAAACGGCACAAAAGAAAAAAAACGGACGAACGCTCTCTCGCTTTTTTGGTGCAAAAAACGCCTGTTTTTACACCAAAAATCTGTCACATTTCAACTAGCGCTATTTTTAATTTTGATGATATGGCTTAACTAAAGGTATCTCCACATTCATTTTAAGTTTGCAAATTCTAAGCGATAACTTCAACATAAACTGATTCGCAAAAAAAAGAAAAATCTGAATTGTAATTTTTCTTTTTTTTAAAAAAGCGCGAGAGAGTAAAAGTTTCTTTTGTTTGTCCTTTTTTCGTTGCGGGCCAGGGCTGTCCGGGATCCCGGATCCGGGGTCCCGGAATCCCGGATCCCGGCCATTTTTCCGGGATTTTTGTCCCGGATCGGAATCCCGGACTTTTGGCCGAGATTTTTCGGGATTCCGGGACCAATTTTTATATCAAAACCTTCAAAAAAATCAACTTTTTTGCTTATTTTTAACCAAAATATTGAATTTGGTCCTCAAAAATGGAGTATAAATCAAAAACTATTTTCATTGTTTTAACCCAAAACCACAAATATCGAAAATTTTTGTGACTTAGATTTTTCCCAACTTTTTTTACATTTCGAAAAAGTTTTAAAATCAACTATTTTATCTCAAACGACTTTTTTTGTGATTTTTAGGGACAATTTTCTGCTTCATATTGCAAATAAGTCGCATTTTTCGCATTTCTATCTCAAAAAACACTGAAAATTGTAAAATCCCGGAATCCCGTCCCGGAATCCCGGATCCCGGAGGTCGTCCGGGATGTCCCGTCCCGGATCCCGGATCGGCCAAAAAAACGAGTCCCGGACAGCCCTGATCTGCGTTTTGAATGTTTTATTTTGAAATTAAAAATTTAAAAAGGTTTAAAAAGGAAATTTAGTCTTAACTTTCAGCTGTTATTGTAAAAAAAAAATTTAAGTTTACAATATACTATCACATATTCAAAAAGATCATTTAAAATATTAAATGTCATGAAAAAGAAGCAACACATATTTTTTAAATATTTTTGTTAATTAATCATCAAAGGTTGTTTTTTTACAAAACATTTGCTTATAACTCAAAAAAGAACATCAACAAAATTATGCAAATAAAAATAAATCAAATGTTATTTAAGTGTTATTGAAAGTTATAAAGCATAAAACGGTAAAATATAAAAGTTTTCAGGATTTGACCAAAAACCGTCAAAAAGGTTCCAAATCGTAAATTTTCTCTTACATTTTTAAAGGGGTTTGACTAGCGTTGTCAAAAAACTGGGAAATTTCTCGATTTTATACGAGGAAATGGGAAATTTCACTGATTTTTAACAACGCTAAGTTTGACTAATAACTTTTAGCTCTGAAAATTTAGTTTATGAAGTTTTACTATTGATATTAAATTAAATAAATCTCCGTGCATATTTATAAATTATTATTGTTGCAACGTGTCCCAATTCACAGTCTTCCAAAAATTTTTTGTCGTTTTATTTCTTTTACATATATTTTTTTGTATAGCTACATATTTGAATGTTATACTTTGTCATACTTTACTTCAAATTTGTTGAATATTCAAATTAAATAAAAAAAAACCGGGGAAATAATGAAAACTAGTTGCTTTGGGAACCATAAAAACACACTCTCTCCGCAGCAAATCACGAATTATTTCATCACAGCGCTTTTTAATACTAAAAGAGTCGCTTTTTGTCGATATTTTTTGTTCAGTTCTTTTGGCTTAAATATTTTTGTTTTGACCAGTTTTACTACAAAATTTAAGCTCTGATAAGAGAACAAAAAAATTCAAATTTTTATAAGAGCAGAATTTGAATGTTTGTGTTTAACATTTTTTGTTGTTTTCAGCTGTTGCATTTGTTTTTCTTTGAATGTTTAAATTTATGATGGCTCATTTATCTCTAGTTTTGACATATTTTTTTAAATTTCAAATATTAAAAAAAACCATCTTTTGAGATCGAATGCACAACGTATGCGATTATGACCAAACAAAACAAATAACGTTTTTAGAAAGAACAAAAAATGAATCACCAATGGTTATGATGAATGTCGAATATTTTATCGAAACATTTTTTTGGCTTTCAAAAATGAGATGAATTTTAAAAAAACGAATATTATTCATTCTGATTTTTTTCTTTTTGAATATTTTGTAAATCTTTAAATTGTGAAATGTTTCTTGCAACACAGATTTTATTTGTTGTAAAAAAAGCAAATGAATAACTATGGATAAAACCAGTATTAAGCATTCATCAAAGGAACATTAATGAATGCAAAACAAGGATTAAAAACTCATGGTTTAACTTTTTATTAGAATATTAAATGAAGTTTTTTTCATCTTTTAGTTTTTGCTTTCGTTGTCAGTTTTTAAACAAACTGCTTTTTTCCAAATTCCACAACATCATTTCTTTAGTCTATGATTCATTGCTCTTGCATAAAAAAATGATGAATCTCTTATTGTCTTATCATTCTCTCATGTCTTAGACAAGACTCACCAGCTTTGACCAGAAGACCAATAAATGCATTCTTTTAAACCATTTGTACAACGCTTTGTTTTAATATCCATTAAGAGGAGCAGTTTGTGACAAACTAAAAATATAAAAAAGTTTTCTATATCCGCAGAATTATTTTATTGCTGGTTTTTTTTGTTTGATTTTTCCTTACGATCAAGGTATGTTTCTGTTGTTTGCTTGCGTGACCGTCAGTAAATGTTCAAACGATAAAAACATTAGAGCAATAAAAAATTATCTTCTTTAAAAGAGTAAAAACACAAAACTAAATAAAAAAAACGAAGAAATGCGTTTTTTATTTCATTATTTACTTAAAAATGGTCATATTTCCATGCAAATAATGTGTTTTATGTTTTTATCATTTTGAATTTTTTTCTCCTTATTTATTAATAAAAAAGTGTACAACAAACAGAGTTTTACTTTTATCGAACAAAATAATATTCAAAGGGTTAAAAAGAACACTAAACTTAAATTGAAAATTCTGAAAAAAGACCAAATAAACGTTTGTAGAATTCAATAAACAAAAAAGAGGAAGATCAAAAAATGAATCATCGATGGTTGTTGTGATGATGAAATGTCCAACATTATAACGAAATCTTTTTAGCTTTCTAAAACGCGTTGAACCAAACAAATATGATTTTTTAAAGTTTCATTTTTGTAAATATTTTATAAATGCTTAAATTTTCAAATGCTCGTTCAAATACAGATTTAATTGGTTGTTAAAAGAAATAAAAATAAAGAGATATTTATGAAAGTTGTGTGGATGAAGAAAATCATGCATTAATAAAAACAGACACAGAAAAAAAACATTCGTCTAAAAATAATTTTTATCGCATTTTAGCTTATGTTTTCATTGACAGAAACATTCAATCCTCGTAATATGTTGCCCAAACTTTAAAAAAACTCTATTTCACAGCAGGTCAATAATTATTCAATTTTTCGCAAAAATATGAAATCCTTAAAACCATAAAAACTATAGAAACAAAATTATGCAGAAATAAAAATTTAATTAATTAAATTAATTAAAAATGCGATTTACGAACAAAAGATCTCGTTATTTTATTCTAAAGTTAAATTTTTTCTTCTTAGAACACTGCGAAGAAATTGAACATTCAAAATAACAAAATACTAATAAAAAAATTGCGCTGATTATTTTATGAAAAAAAGTTGGATTGTATTTTTGTTAAAGAAGATGTGACACAAATTTATTTTATCAATAATTCTGTTTTCAAAATAAATGTTTCAAAAATGAGAGTTTTACGAAAAATTTTGATTATTTTTAATTGTTTCATACCTCGAGAAAACTTGAAAAGCTAAAATAAAATTATAAAATATTTTGTGTCTCTTCGACTACGATAACAATGATAAAATATCGCAAAACTCAGCCGACTAAGTTTAAGTTTAAAAGCGATAAAATTAAATATTGACCTTGTGTTTAAATGAAGGTTGAACGTTGTTTTAATTGTGATGAGTGTAATAAATAAATATCATGTTTTTTTATATATTGTTCTTTAGGTCTCGGTTTAAAAAAGTAAACTATATAGTTTTGCAATGTCGTACTTTCCGAGCTTATTGTGGTACAAAGAGAATATTAAAATGTGCAAGGTTTTAAATATTCAGATCTAATTCAAATGTTTTGTGCTAGTGTAAAAGCTAAAAAATGTTATTTACGAAATTAGAAAAAAAGTCTGTCAATATTTTTTAACCGAATAGATTTTTGTTGTGGTTGACTTTACAACGAAGAAGAAATATTTTTTACAAACAGGAGCTGCTCTGTTTTATTTCAAGTCTCTTTTAAAAAACATTTCTATTTCGAAAATTTTCATTGCAAAAAAATATATTTAAACTTTGTTTATTAAGGGAACAATTTTCTCCCGACTGTTTTGGCTAAAATCATTAAAAGAAATAAAATAAACAAGATATTCAAATAACACACCTCAACATAATCAGTTATTGTGATACTCAAGGCCGTAAAGAGGGGGGCATTTGGGGCACCCCCCCCCCCCCCCTCTCACTCCCCAAACTGAGAAAATTCTTTGATCTTTTGTCGCCGCCGTCGTGTTAAGGCGGCAAAAGATTAAAGGCGTGCCCCCTCCGAAATGAAAATGCTCACCCCCAAAATTTTTTTCTCCCTACGGCCTTGGTGATATTATTCCAAAAGTCAAATACAGCTGAATCACTTTAGTTCATTTTTCTTAAAAAAACGAAAGCAAAACAAACAAAATTTTGTGAAAACATTTTTGCAGGATCTCTCATGATGAGATTTCTGACATTTTCTGAATTTTTTACAAATTTTGAAAAATTATTGTGTTGTTTTAATATTATAAACCTAGATGAAGATTTTTTACCTTATGAATGCCATATGTCAGCAAAAAAGTCTGATCAAATTCTATCCATATTTTATATTAAGTTTTTTTGTGCTGGACAAAATTGAAAATCTGGGTCTTTAATAATTAATAAAAGCTTGCATCCACGTGCTCTGCACAATAATAAAAAATGATGCTAAAAATACAATATCATTCTTTTTATAACAAGTTTCAACGAAACTTTTGTCACGTTTTGGTTTCTTTTTTCATTTAAATACGTGTTTTTGTCAAACTCAAAAAATGTTGAATAAATTAAAAAAAACTTTCTTTATTTTTTTTTTCTGCTGGAATATGATGGGCAATGATTGTGCTATTTTTTATGTAAATGTGAAGTCTTCAAAAACTAAAAAAAGTACAAGTACTAAACAAAATAAAAAGAAACGAATGTGAAAATGTTATGTATTTAATTTAATTAAAAAATGAAGCGGAGAACTTGGATGTTCATAAAATATATTTCTATTTTTATTTCCTTGGATTTTTTCTATCAATTAAAATAGGGAAAAAACAGAGTTTTAATTTTATCTTCAAAAATAGAATATTCAAAAGTTTAAAAACAAACTATATGCATCATTTACAAAACATTAGCGCTTGTGAAAAAAAATGGAGCAAATGAAGGCTTTTAGATTTTAATAAAGAAGAATAGGAAGATCAAAAAGTGAATCATCTTTGGTAGTGATGACGAAACATCGAACCATTTTTTTTCTAAAAAAAGCTTTCCTGCTAGCTTTTAATAATTTTCTAGAATTATAAGAATGTGTTGAACGCATTTTAAGTTTTACTTTAATTAACAGAAGCATTCGATTCTCGTTATTTTGCTGAATAAACTTTAAAAAAATACTTTCTTCAGCTGCAGAATATTAGTTGTGCAATTTTTTTTTAAACATGAAATTATTGAAACCTAATAAAGTTAAGCGACAAAATCATGCAAATAAATAAACGAAATAAATAATATAAATGAGTAAGTGAAGCATTAAAATAATATTGTATTGTCGTTATATTTTTTCTTATTAAATTAAAAATGCGATAAGGAAGAACACATTTGGGTTTTTTAGTCTGAAATTCATTTCCCCTCTATGAAAATTTCGTAAAAATAACGGTTGTACTAAAAATACAGCTAAAAATAGAATATTCAAAATGACAAATTAAAAATAAAAATGCAGCTGATTTATTTGAAAAAAACCGCCGCGTGTACTTGTTGAAAAAGAAGTGGCACAAATTTATTTTGTTGATTTTTTGTTTTGAAAAAAAAAGATTTTAAAAGTGAAAGTTTTTGGAAAAACTTTGATTTTTTTGAATACTTTCAAACATATTCAAATTGTAAATAATATTCACTTTTTCAACATAATTTTTACAAGGTTGATTAGATATTATATATCGACAGATGAAAGTACATTTATATATATTTGAAAAATGACAAAAGCGGATTTTGAATTCAACTGGTGCTTGTTTTATATTAAAAACTGTTTAAATTTTAATAAGCTAAATAAACAGTAATGAAATAACACCATATTTTAATTATGTGTTATTTCAAAGAAACTTAGAATGAGACTAAAATATATGGTTGTGAAATGGTACATTTACAGTTTATTCTGGTCAAAAGCAAATAACACAATTTGCAAATGAATAAATATTGAAATATTTAAAATGTTTTTTGAATAATTTGTGCATGAAAAAATTTACAAAAAATGCTTAAAAAATTGGATAGAAATTGATATTTTTCACTAAACATATTGTGTCGTAGTTGATTTTACATCGGGACAAAGAAATGTATTTTTGTAAACTGCTGTTGTACACATTTATTTTTTATTTTCTGCTCTCTTTTAACAAAATATTTCTATGCCAAATTTTTTTTGTTGTTTTGAGTGGTTTCTCGTGAGAAAAAAATTTGAAAGAAGCCAAAAATTTAACAACATTCAAAATGTGATGAAACATGCAAATACATTCTCTAAAATTTTCATTTTCATCAACATAAAAAATTTTGTGAAATAAAAGCGTATATCAAAGCAAATAACTTTTTAAATTTCTGCGTTTTGAATATTTTGTTTTGAAATTAATAAATCAAAAAAGACACATTTAAATTTCAACCATTTCCGTACAAAAAATTTTAAAAAGGGGTTCAACTTTAAGCCTACATATTGCATTATTTAAGATTTTAAATGTAATGAAAAAGAAGCAACTCATTTTTTTGAATTATTTTGTTCATAACTGGTATCATCAAAGGTTGTATATCTTCTCACAGAGTACATATAGCTAAGGAAAAATTAAATGATTTTAAAAACAGTAGGAAGGTGTGATATTACAACAAAATGATTAAAGGCAAAAATCGCCAAAAGTTTGTTTTATGTGGTCTCATTTGAATTTGCATAAAACGTTAAAACACCAAAAAATGATCATTTTCAAAATTTTTCTTTTATGTTTTCCTTTCATCATAACAAATGTATCAAATCCTTTCAACAGTTTTTGGTAAACTTTAAAGCACCAATTTTTTTTACACTCATAATTTGTACAAACTTATGGTGGAAATATGTTGTCAGCTACGATATTCTTTTGTTAAATTGAAGTTCTAAAAACGCTGCAAATTTTTAAATAAACTTTTTCATGATCATGAAGAAATATTTTGCATTTTTAATGTAAAATTGTTTCATGGTTTCATGCATCAGAAGTCCAATTCACGATGAAACATTTATTAAAATTTTTTGAAGAAAACTTTCAAATGTATTTACAATTTTTAAATATTGAAAAAAATCAAACTTTAAACATCAAAAGCAAAAACATATGTGATTGTGCAAAAAAAGCAAGTGAATGTTTTTTAGAATTTATAAAAAAGCAAAATGGAAAATCGAATCATCAATGATGACGAAATGACATTTTATCGAAACATTTTTTAGCTTTTGAAAATGCGTTGAAATATAAATTTTTGAATAAAACAACTATTATTCTTTCTAGTTTTATTTTTGAATATTTTGTGAATCTTAAAATTGTGAAATGTTTGTTGAAACACAAATTTCAGTTGTTATAAAAAGCAAATACAAAAATTCATTGGTCGTAATTATTGTTTTGCTTACATTTTTAATGCATTGTCAGAAGTTGAATCTTGCTAAAATTATAAAAAGTTTATGAAACAGAAATTAATATCATGTTTTTTATAAATGGTTTAAAAGCTTATGTATGTGAAGCTTTAAAAACAAAACTACATTGTTGTGTGATTATTAAAGCTTATTGTGGTGTAACTATATTTCTCGAGAAAACGTTCTTTTCTCGAATATTTTGGATGTGATGAAACCAAAAAAAGCAGTCTAGCAATTTGTTAACTGAAGACAACACTTGTTGGTCGTTTATGCGCCATAAAATTTTCGTGTCTGAAAGTTTTTTATTTTTTTCAGCGTGTTTGCTTATAATTTATTTTTTAAATATTTTAGTTGCAATAATTTGGTTGATATGTAAATTTCGAATAACTTAAACATTGCAGTGACAAGATTTCTGACAGTCTATTTTAAAAAAAGGTAAAAGAATAAACCAAAATTACTTCAGGAAACACTTCGTTTTTAAAAAATTATCATAAGACAATCTTGACACATCTAATATTGTAATTTGTTTCTGTACATAATGAAGATAACACAAACACTTTTTGTGTTTCTTTTAATAAAAAGGCAAAAAAATGTTAGTGCAGTTTGAATACTGTAAAGATCAAATTAATTTAATTTTTATAGTGGATACATCTTATAGTTTACCATTCGTTTTACAAAGTTTAAAGGTGAAGCTGTTTGTTTAAAAAGAAATAGCATTTTATCAACTTTAATAGACTTTTTGACGGTTTTCAAATATTCAAAAACTTTAAACAAATTCATTTTTGACGTGCCAACTAAAATGTTAGTTATGTTAGTTTTTCTATTTCTATGGTGGAGTTTGTTACATTGAAAATATGATGAAACATCGGCACATATTTGCAAAAACTTTTTGTTTTTTGTCGACAAAAAATTTGATACAAAAAAGTACGAAATCGCTTTTTAAAAAATGTTATATCTGCCTTTTTGAATGTTTTCTTTTTTAAACAATATACTTAAAAAACTAAAAAATGGAATAATAAAATCTAAAAAATGGGATCCACTTGAGTTTGCTCATCGTGCCTTTATTGAAATTATTAAAAGTCTTGAAAGAAGCAGCAACAAATATTTAAAGAATGTTTTTGTATTACATTTACGGTTTCATTAAATGAAATATTGCACATTGAACTGAAAACAGTGTCAAAAAATTATACGCTTTTTAAAATACTACGTATTTTGTCTATAAAAAATGTTTAATAATTGAATGCAAAAAAGTTGTAATCCATTAAAGCTTGCGATCAAGTTTAAGCGTATTAAATATTGTAAAATGCGTTATTTATCTTGAAATGAAAATTTTTCTGTTATTTTATCTACGAAATAAGGTATGACAAAACAGATTTTTTAAAAATTTAGCTGAAATATTTTAAGATCAAAAGATAGATCATCAATGTTTTTGATGACGAAATGTCGACCATTTTTTAGAAAGTTTTTTAGCTTTTGAAAATGCGTTGAATAACACAAATACGATTCTCTTTGATCTTGTCCTTTTTCAATATTTTGTAAATCTTAAAATTGTTAAATGTTTTCTGAAACACAAATTCAATTTGTTGCTAAAAAGGCAAATAATTAAATTTTAATAAAATCTGCATCCCCAAATCGAGAAAATGTTGCATTACTTAAAAACGGCGCTGAGAAATTTTACGACGTTTTGTTAAAAATAATTTTAAAGGGACCCAACACGCATGAATAAGCAAAGTCGCCAGGGTTTTTCAGGCAACGCGCGCGAAATTTAAAAATTTCCTTGCTGCGTTTTTTTTGAAACCAAAATTTTTTTTGCTGTTGCTTTTTTTCTTCTCATCGACTTTTTTTTATATCCGTGTTTTTTTGCCGTGCTTATTTTTATTTTTTATGTATTTTATTTGTGTTAATGTAATAAATAAAGTTTATTTTCTTTGTTTGTATGTGTTTATTGCGTTGTAATGAAAGGTTTTAACCTTATCAAATATCTTTTTTCTTTAGATTTTAGATGTGCTGCTGCTGATGGATTGGTTGATGGATGGATGGATAAAAAGGTAAGTTTAGCCATATCAGGTACGTTTATGTGTTGCTTTTCTATATCAAGGACTAATTTTTATTATTTTTTAGGCATGGAGAAGAAGATATGGAAGAAGTAGAGGAAGAGGCCTATACTTATATGTCATTTGTTGGCATATATACCCTCTTATTTTGTGCCTAAAATTGTTACTGATAATGCAGCTGCATGCTAGTTATTTCTTTCCCTCCTGAAGTATTTCATCTTGGGGCCGTGATCATCAACCTCGAAGTTGTTGATCACCCTAGGCTTAGGCTCCTTGATGTTTGTGTTTTGTCATTCCCATCATACTGCCCCTCAAACACATCCTACAATATAAAAATTTTAGCAACAGCTCAACATTTCCAACCACAGAAAATCCGTGATCATTTTTGTTTTAACTTTTTGTTCACGGCTTTTTGATTAGTTCACATAGAATGTTTTTAAAACCTTGTTTGCCGAAGCAACACCAGTTTTTGTAAATTTATGTTTTATATGTTAAAAATTGCTTTAACACATCTAAAATTTTGATACCTACATACACTTTCTGCTAATGCAACTTTATCATTATGTATATGCTGCACATAATAGATCAGATCACATTTAATTTTCCAAAGTTTACATGAGTTATGAGTTTGCTTCAAGACATTTACAACTATAGTACAGCAAACAAAGTATTTCATGCCAAATTTTTAATGCATCTTGTTTTCAAAGTAAAGCATGTAACAGCTTTTTATACTTTCACAGACAAAAATCATTGTGGTGTTCAGCTTTTTCAATTTGAAATAGTATTATGAAAAACTCAAAGACAATATATAAAAGAAGCATGTATAATATGAATAGATTTGCAAATCTGAAAAAACATTGTATAGTTTATTATCACCATTTTGTTCCTAAAAACAGTATGTAAAAAATGAGAAACTGTTTTTTAATGAAAAATGCTGATGTCGTAAAAGACAATGATCCTATTTTTTAGAAAGAGATATATCAGATATCTGAAATAAGGGCAGAAAAACCAATCAGATAATCATCAACTTCGAGGTTGGTGATTATAATGTAATGATGGTTCTTTAGAAAGGGAGATTGGTAATGCTTTATTGGTTTCAACGTCGGATGGAAAGAGGGAAGAGAGATGGTGATACCATGTAATTGTCTGCTGCTGTTTGGTGGATGTTGAGAGGCGATGGAGTGCTTGTTTAAGCAGGAGCAAATGCTCTTAAAGTATTGATGAAAGTTAAGAGGAGTTAGGTCGCTCTTTCGAAGGTGATGAACGTGTACTTTGTTAAATCAAAGATGCACGTGAAGATCCTCCATCCTCACAATAACACTGATTAAGAAACATCAAGGAGTCTAAACCTAAGGTGACCAACAACTTCAAGGTTGATGATCACGACACCAAGATGTTTCAAAATACAGAAGAGGGGAAGACGACAGAATTACAAAAACATCTGAGACATAAACAGCAGCAAAAAAGAAGAGAGGTTATATGTATATGCCAACAAATATATAACGATATATATATATATGTGCTGGCATATCCACATCCTCCACTTCTTGAAAATTTCTTCCATATCTTCTTCTCCATGCCTAAAAAATAATAAAAATTAGTCCTTGATATAGAAAAGCAACACATAAACGTACCTGATATGGCTAAACTTACCTTTTTATCCATCCATCCATCAACCAATCCATCAGCAGCAGCACATCTAAAATCTAAAGAAAAAAGATATTTGATAAGGTTAAAACCTTTCATTACAACGCAATAAACACATACAAACAAAGAAAATAAACTTTATTTATTACATTAACACAAATAAAATACATAAAAAATAAAAATAAGCACGGCAAAAAAACACGGATATAAAAAAAAGTCGATGAGAAGAAAAAAAGCAACAGCAAAAAAAATTTTGGTTTCAAAAAAAACGCAGCAAGGAAATTTTTAAATTTCGCGCGCGTTGCCTGAAAAACCCTGGCGACTTTGCTTATTCATGCGTGTTGGGTCCCTTTAATTAAACTTTTATTACATTGTAGTCTTTGTTGGAATTTACAAAAACCGCTTGTTATTTATAACAAAAAAATCTTTTGGGGGCTACCAAAAAAATTAACAAAAATGTTGCCTGATTTTTTTCTTACGAAATTTTAAAAAATGTAGTTATGGGATCTTTTGAATAGTAAAATGAATCAAATAATTTTAAATTCAAAAAACCGCGCGTTGTTACCTTAAAGTGTTTACGTTTAACTAAAAGAATAAAATATTCAAATGAAAAACTGTATGATTTTCGCACCCAATGATTTTTCAATTTAAAAACAGTGTCTGCACATTTGTCGGGGATGAAAAGCAGTCTAGCAATTTATTGACTAAAGCCGACATTTTTTTGTCGTTTTTATTCGCCATTTGAAATTTGGTCTGTGAAATTTTTATATTTTTTAATTTTTTTTAATTTAATTTTTCGTAATTTAATTTTTTGAATATTTTAATTTCAATTTGTTATTAAGAAATTACAAATAATTATATAGATGCAGTAAATAAATTTCATTTTAAAAAAAAATAGAACAAAACGAAATCACTTCACAACATACATCGTTTAAAAAAGTTATCAAAAGATAGTCTTGACACATCTATCATAATATCAGAGTTTGTTTCAGTACGTAATGAAGATAATACAAACTTTTGTGTTGCATGTTTTTTACCCTTTTTAAGAAAAAAGAAAAAGAGTAAGAAACATTTTTTTATTGTTTGAATGCTGAAAGCCTTTCATTTAATTTTAATATCGGATACATCAGATTTTAGAATTTGTTTATCAAAGTTCAATCGTGAAAATGTTTGTTTAAGAATAAATAATAGTTTATCAACTTTATTACAATTTCTGGTAGTTTTCAAATATTTGAAAGTTCTCGAAAAATTCAGTTTTAGCTGCTTGACGAATGATTTAAACTATCAGATGTATCCACTATAAAAATTAAATTAATTGGATCTTTACAATATTCAAACTGCAGTAACACAAAGCAAAATTGTTGAAAAAGGCCTGTTTCAGAAATGACAATTTAAAGGGTCAAAAGATGCTGACAGCTGAATTCATAATCTTTGGCGTTTAAAAACATTAAATAAGTGGTGCTGCTCAACTAAAAATTTATCCGGACCAAATGTTTTACCTTTTTAGATTACTGTATTTGGCATTATGTTGTTGTTTGCCAAACAAAGTTGTTCCTATTTTTAAAATCAAAAATGTTATTTTTTTCTCGTTTTTCCTTGTCCCCATTTTCTTTCGTGTTTGATTTTATTCTTTAACAGTGGCGCTTTTCTTTATTAATTCTCCTTTTTTAGCGTACTATCTAACGTGTGCTCATCTTCGGAAAACTTTTACTTTGGCTCTTCTTCGGAAAATTATCGTTATAATGGCTAAAGCTCTGGTAGTCGTAAACGGCGTGCTGAAACTGATGTTTCTGATTTTCCGAAGACTTTGACAACATTTCAAACGAAATATCATGCATCAACTCAATGTGTTCATACCGTATGAATCATACGGAAAAATCATGGATTGAATGTATTCAAAGGTGTGCTGCAATTTAAAATAAAGATTTTCTTAAGGATCCTGCTTTTCTGAGCTTGATTTGCTTTTGGCTGGTTTAATTGGTGGTGATAATAAAGCAGCTTCTAAAATTCTAACGCAAGTAAAATTTGTATTTGGTTATAAGTAACATAATTTTTGATTTCAGTTGGGTTCCAGATTAATTTACCGGTGACAAATTTGTTAAATTTCAACAATCTGCTGTTGTTGAATTGAAGCCCTTTTGATACTTTCAAGGTGTTTTTAAGCATCCAGAAGCTGTTAAATAAGTTGTCAAAGAACTTCAAAAGCCTGATATGGATATGGTTAATCAATTGGTTCTTCTTAGCTGTTACCTTCTTTTTGGAGATGTTGAAAATGATTGGAGAAGTTGTGCTTACCGGTTTCAATTTTTACACTTCGCATCTCTGTCAATTTTAAGTTTTGGAACTTTTGTTGCTATCGCTGAAATGAAGAGCTGTTTCAATCTTTTCGATATTGTTTTACCTCCGGAACATCGTTACTCCAACTTTAATAACCAGTAATTTTCGGGTTGTTGAAATTGTAAATCTTTGAATATTTGTTTGTTTAACAATTTTTGGTCGTTGAATAAAAATTGAAAGAATTTTTGCAGCTATAAAATTCAGGGAACAAAAAATGATTCGAAAATGCCATCGTCGAGTTTCGGCAACTTCTTCAGCACTCATTCCACTTGGGGATAAACTTGCTAAAAATATTATAGTATACTTTTTGATATGCAAATTAAAAGTAAAAACTAACGAATAAATTGTGGAAATGGATCAGGGGCATATGCAAATGAAGCTTGAAGCATGAAAGAAGTTACAGCAATCATGCCCAAAATTGTAACTGCAAGTAAGAAGTTTTGAATTTTCTTCAGGGAAGATTTATTTTGAATAACAAACATGAAACAGCATTCAATACTTAATCCAAAAATTGCCATTGCTGGTAATGGCACCAATGAAAAATAGGTCATTCCAGTGTGGTAAAATGTAAATGGGTCATATGGGATATCTGAAATTTCATGATAATTTAAGGTTAAAAAATTAAATTAGTAAAATCCCAGAAATAAAGAAGAATTTAATGCAAATTTTTTGTTATAATAGATAAATTTAAAACGTTGGTTTTACACTTTTATGCAAATTTTCAGTTAAAATGGATAAACTTAAAATGCTTGTTTAACATTTATGCAAATTTTTTCATGTATATTTGGAACTTTGGGTTCATTATCTAAAAAAAGAAGTTCCGTTTTAACAAAAATTTTAAGCAGTTCAACAAAAAAAAATTTGCATAAACGTAGCAAAAGTTGTCGTTATTTTTAAAAAGCTTACCGTCAGGCTTCCAAAGAGCCAATAAATATGAATTATGAATCAGCGTAAAACTTCCAACAATTGTCCAAGCAAAACAATGCAAAATCAACATTTTAGAAATAAAAATTTTGCGTTTCTTTAAATTTGCATAAACTCGAAATATAGAATGCAAATTCAAGATAACAACAAAAATATACGCAATTTCAGCAAAAATAGATTCTCCCAAAACCAAGAAATACATGTACGGCACAATTTGTGTCATTGTTGAAAATTTATAAATGAATAGAAAAAGTTTTGGCACACAAAGTAAAATATAAAAGTTGTTTATGATAAACTTTTATAATTGTGGAAGGAAGTAATTATGGGTGTAACAAATATTCATTTATAATCGCTGTAATTATTTTTGAAGCTTAAAGTTTTTAAAGGTAATTTTGGAGGTAAAGCTGAGGAAATTACCCCTGAAGAAACGGAAACAATAATTAAATCTGTAATTTTAAATGCTACATAAAACGGTTCTTGAAAGGATTTATAAACATTAATGTATAAAAATCATGAGAGAGATTTTGACTGCAATTAAATGCTATTCGTTTTGAAAAAGGCAAAAAAATTCAAACATTTGTAGCAAATAAGTTGTGCTTCAAACGCCTAAATCCAAAAAATTCAACTTTTATCATTTTTTGAATTTTGCTAAAATTTCAGTTTTTAAAACTTTTTTGTGGCTAAAAAAATAAAAACTAGAAAATTGGAATGAAAAATATGCATGGCACTGTTTTATTTTTTTTTGTATCTAATATCTTTTGTGGACTGATAAAAAAACAAACAAAATGTTGTCTGAAATCTTGTTTACGAAATTTTTAAAAATGTGCTAAACTTTGACCACTAAGGGTAAAAAAAGTGAATCAAATAATTTTAAACTAAAAAAAACATGGGTTGTTTCTTTACGTTTATCTAACATCTAAAAAAACAAAAAATTCAAAAAAATATTTAGTTGCTTCACACCCAAAAATTCTTTAAAATGAAAAAACTGAATGATTGGAAATGTGCTGCATTTGTCGGGGGGTAAAAAGCAGTCTAGCAATTTGTTGACAGAAGACAACACTTGTTGGTCGTTTATGCGCCATAAAATTTTCGTGTCTGGAAGTTTTTTATTTTTCATTAAACGTGTTTGCTTATAATTTAGTATTTGAATATTTTAGTTGCAATAATTTGGTTGATATGTAAATTTCGAATAACTTAAACATTGCAGTAACAAGATTTCTGACAGTCTATTTTTAAAAAAGGTAAAAGAATAAACCAAAATTACTTCAGAAAACGTTTATAAAAAATTGTCATAAGACAATTTGGACACATCTAATTGGCCCCAGGACGACCCGAAGGGGAGTCTGGGGCAATTTGGGTTCAGTTCCCCACCTGCCACAGACCCCAAAACGTAAAACCCCTACTTTGCGGCTTCTCCTTTACTTTTTTACTTTTTTTAAGTTTGGACTACCTTTCCGGGCGTCTATTAATGTCGAAAATTAAAAAAAAATTAAAAAAATCGAACCAGTACAACGTCGTTTAGAAAGTTTTGTCACAAGAAATCTTGCTGATTGGCCCCAGGACGACCCGAAGGGGAGTCTGGGGCAATTTGGGTTCACTTCCCCAACTGCCACAGACCCCAAAACGTAAAACCCCAACTTTTCGGCTTCTCCTTCACTTTTTTACTTTTTTTAAGTTTGGACTATCTTTCCGGGCGTCCATTAATGTCGAAAAATAAAAAAAAAATTAAAAAAATTGGACCAGTATAACGTTGTTTAGAAAGTTTTGTCACAAGAAATTATGCTGATGTCTCTTCGTTCGTTTGTAAGTCACAAAAAAATTCATTTTTTTTTCGTGGTGGGAATTTTTTTTTGGCGCGAAAAGAAATGTTTTTGATTTCTTTTTTTTGTTGCTGAGATTTAAAAAAACTTATATTGTTTATCTTTTAAATTAATAATAAAAATTATTTTTCAATCGAATTTTTTGGCCCGGGCCATAAAATGTCAGGGCCAAAAAAAAGTTTAGCCTCGCAAAAATTTTTTGAATTTTTTAAAAGTGAAATTTTTTTCTTTTTTTTTGCAAATTTGACAATGTGTAAAACGTTGAGTTCACATTTTATGGACCGGGTCAGGTAAAATCCGGCCCGCAAAAAATTAAAATTTGCCCGCTAATTTTTACATTAATTTTTTTGTTCCTGTTAATTATTTTAAAATAAATACAGATTAAAAACCCCGCAGTAAAATGGACCGGGTTGCATTTGAGGCCCACAGCACTAATGATACATTTTTAATACTGAACATAAATCTAGCAAAAAGTTATTTTTTTATGTAAAGAAAGGTGATGATGTGTTTTTTAATGTTTAAAAAATGATTTTTTGGTTTGGTTTTTTTTGCCCGCGTTTGTAAAAATACTTTTACCCCTAATGTTTTCTATGCAAGTAAAAATTTTATACTTTTTAATTTTGTCAGCTATGAATTATAATTATGTAAATTATTGATCGCTTAGTATTTGTTGTTCTATTTTAGGTAATATATAAATATACGCTATATCTCACAGCTCAGACAAGCTTTTTAACGCTCAGCCTCGATTTTCTTTCCATTACGCGACTTTATGAGCTTATCTTAGACCTAAGATTTTATCTCAGACTTTGTCTAAGACATTATTTCAGACTTTATCTCAGTTTTATAAAACATGTTGTGATTTATACCAACTTAGTCAATGTTTTCACAAGAGAATTCGTGGCGCCTTTTAAAAATTTAAAGAGCGACCAAAATGAGTCATTAAATAAGGGGTATTAATACTGAGCATTATTATTAACTAAATATCAAAGATATCAATAAAAGTCGGGAAATCGTACAAAAAACATGCACATATACAAAGCTTATTTAATTTGGGCTGGAGTTAGTAAAAGCAGTGAAATCAAAATCTCTGATGCCAATAAAAGTAGGGAAATCAAATAAGAAATTCAACAAATTTTCTAAATTACTTTTTTAAAATTACTTGTTTTTGAAATTTAGAAAATTTGTTGAATTTCTTATTTGATTTCCCTACTTTTATTGGCATCAGAGATTTTGATTTCACTGCTTTTACTAACTCCAGCCCAAATTAAATAAGCTTTGTATATGTGCATGTTTTTTGTACGATGTCTCTTCGCTTGTTCGTATGTCACAACAAATTCATTTTTTTTTCGTGGTGGGAGTTTTTTTGGCGCGAAAAGAAATGTTTTTGATTTCTTTTATTTGTCGCCGAGATTTAAAAAACTTTTTTTGTTTATCTTTTAAATTAATAATACAAATTATTTTTTAATCGAATTTTTTAGCCCGGGCCATAAAATGTCCGGGCCACAAAAATTTTTAGTCCCGCAAAAATTTTTAAAAGCGAAATTTTTATATAAAAGCCCGCAGTAAAATAGTCCGGGTTGCATTTGTGGCCCACAGCACTTATTATACATTTTTGAATACTGAACATAAATCCAGCAAAAAGTTATTTTATGCAAAGAAAGGTGATGATATATTTTTTAATGTTAAAAAAAATTTTTTGGTTCTTTTTGCCCGCGGTTGTAAACAGTAATTTTACCCCTAATGTTTTCTTTGCAAGTAAAAATGTAATACTTTCTAATTTTGTTAGCTATTAATTATAACTATGTAAATTATTGATCGCTTAGTATTTGATGTTCTATTTTACGTAATATATAAATATACGCTGTATGTCACACCTTAGACAAGCTTTTCAACCCTCAGCCTCTATTTTCTTTCCATTACACGACTTTATGAGCTTATCTTAGACCTAAGACTTTATCTCAGACTTTATCTCAGTTTTATATAACAAAGCTGTGATTTATACCAACTTAGTCACTGTTTTCACAAAAGAATTCGTGGCGCCTTTTATAAATTTGAAAAGCGACCAAAATGAGTCATTAACAAAGGGGTATTAATACAGAGCATTATTGTTAACTATATATCAAAGATATCAATAAAAGTCGGGAAATCGTACAAAAAACTTGCACATATACAAAGCTTATTTAATTTGGGCTGGAGTCAATAAAAGCAGTGAAATCAAAATCTCTGATGCCAATAAAAGTAGGGAAATTAAATAAGAAATTCAACAAATTTTCTAAATTGCTTTGTTAAAAATACCTGTTTTTGAAATTTAGAAAATTTGTTGAATTTCTTATTTAATTTCCCTACTTTTATTGGCATCAGAGATTTTGATTTCACTGCTTTTATTGACTCCAGCCCAAATTAAATAAGCTTTGTATATGTGCAAGTTTTTTGTACGATATAAGAGTTTGTTTCTGTACATAAGGAAAATAACACAGACACTTTTTGTGTTTCTTTTAAGAAAAGGGCAAAAAAAATGTTACTGCAGTTAGAATACTGTAAAGATCCAATTAATTTAATTTTTATAGCGGATACATCTGATGGTTTACGATTTGTTTTACAAAGTTTAAAGGTGAAGCTGTTTGTTTAAAAAGAAATAGCATTTTATCAACTTTAATACCCTTTTTGATGGTTTTCAAATATTCAAAAACTTTAGACAAATTCATTTTTGACGTCTCAACTAAAATGTTAGTTTTTCTATTTCAATGGTGGAGTTTGTTACATTGAAAATATAATATGATGAAATCTCGACAAATATTTGCGAAAACTTTTAGTTTTTTATCGACATGAAAAACCTGTTGAAACAAAAAAAGTAGAAAATTGCTTTTTGAAAAATGTTATGTCTGCGTTTTGAATGTTTTATTTTGTAAATAATAAATTAAAAAACAAAAAATGAAATAATAAAAATCTAAAAAATGCGGTCAACTTTGAGTTGCACATCTCAGCATTATTGAAAATATTAAAAGTCTACAAATACAAAACTAAATTAAAAAAACCGAAAAAACATGTTATATATTTTTCATTATTTAATTAAAAATGATCATAAAAACTTGAACGTTGTTTAAAAATCGATTTCTTGTTTTTATCACTTTGAATTGGTTTCCCCATATTTATTAATAAAAATTAAAATATTCAAATGTTTCAAAATGAACCTTAAACATCAATTGCGAAAATTATGTGATTTGGAAGAAATAAAGCAAATTCAAACTTTTAAAAAAAGAGATCAAAAAGTGACTCATCAATGTTGATGAAATGAATTTTATAGAAAGTTTTGTTTTCAATTTCACAAATTCGTTGATATAAAAAATATTTGTCGAACATTTTGTAGAAAGCTGTTTTGGCTTTCGAAATAACCCTTAAAATAAAACCTTTCTAAACCATAAGAATATGATTCTTTTCTATTTTCTTTTTTTTAATGTTTTGTAAATCTTTACTTGTGATATTTTGTTCTGAAACACATATTCAATTTGTTAAAAAAAGGGTAAATTTCTATAAAATCTGCTTTTGAATTTAAATAGCACATTAATAAAGAAAACTATTTCAGTATTTCTTAATTTACAGTTTAAATACAATTTTTATCACGTTTTGGTTTTTTGTTTGCGTTTACAGAAGTTGTACTCCTATAGAAAAAAACTTAAAAGATTACTTCGACTACAGAACAATAGTTGTGTAATTTTTTCTATAAATATGAAATCTTCGAAAAACCCAAAAAAGTGTTCGATAATTATAAAAATCAATAACCAAAAATTGTGAATAATTCACTTGTTAAACAAAAAAAATGATATCGAATAAATATTCTAAAATTATGTGCTATTCCATTTTTCAAAAAATTTAATATTTTAAATAATGCATTGATGTGATGGTGGACGGTCAAAAAAATAATGGTCAAAAAAATAACCGGACAAAAAAATAATTTTTTAAAAGGCCGGACAAAAAAATAACGGATAAAAAAATAACGGACAAAAAAATAACTTTATACATAATTATACACAAAAAGTGCTATAATAGAAATGGGTCACTTAAAAAATAAAGAATTTGAAATTTTTGAAAATTGTCATTTAAATTTAAAACTTCTACAAGTTTTTGCTCTCAAATATAAAATGGATGGTGAAAATATTACAACGTATACTGTTGGTGATAAAATTCAAATATCAAATCAAACTTATAAGAAACCTGTCGCACAAGTTGGAGGCTATGAATTTAAATGGTCCCATGAAGCTAAAACTACAGGTCTTCATTATTGGCAGTGTGTTAAGTAAGTTTTTAATTATTTATTTCAAACTTTTTTGTAATAGTGTTTTTTCAGTTATAACAGACAAAATGTTGCAAAATGTCGAGCAGTAATTTATACAGATGGCAAGATTTCCGGTTCTGCAATTGATCAAATCAAAGAAACTCACAATCATGCTGGTGATGCTGTTGCAATTGAAAGAAGAGTTTGTTAGAAATAGAAATGTTTTTACTGAAATTAGATTGGATTCACAACTCCGATTCCTTGCTTTATGTTCAAATAAAATCAAATTTTAAAAATTTTGTTATTTTCATTTTTTTGTATGTATAACTATTTTATTTTTTTGTATAAAGTTATTTTTTTGTCCGCTTATTTTATTATCCGTTATTTTTTATTTTTATATTTTTGTCCGTTATTATTTTGACCATTATTTTTTTGTCCTAGTACCGATGTGATGTTTTGACCGCATTGTAAAAATTTCTTTATATCTCATTTGTAAAGTTTTTTAATTTAATAAATTCAAAATCAAACATTCAAAACACAGACAAAAAAAAGATATACGTTGCTTTTTCTATTTCACCGAATTTTTTATGTCGCTGAAAATGAAGATTTTCGCAAATGATTTTTCGATGTTTCATCACATTTTGAATGTTTTTATTCGGTTTCTTTTAAATTTTATTCTAAAAAAAAAACACTCCTACCAACAACAAAAGTGTTGTCTTTACTCATTTTCATCTTAACAAGTGCAACACAGTTGCCATCAATATTTTTGACATTGAAAATTCTTATATTGAAAAATAATATTATTCTTTCTGCTTTCATTTGAATATTTTGTCTTTTCGAATAAACACCAAAGTTGTTAAAAAATAGGTTTAAAACACTAGAATTTTTATTCATTTTGTAAATCTTGGGATTAATTACCACATTTTAAAGAAATATGAAAACGTTTTTTATTTATTATGAATCTCTAGTTCTACCGTTAAAAAAATGAGATCAACAAAAAACATTTCATTTCAAAAAATCAATAATGAAGTAAACGGAAAACATAATTTCTTCAATTAATTTAGTACCGATTTATAGCTTTTACTTTCGCTTTTTTGATGGCTGCGGTTTTAGAATGCAATGGGGATTCCATCTCCATTCTCTTTCCTTTACATGAACTTCAAAAAAAAAGGAAATTTGATTTGCTAATTTTTTCATATTAATTATGATCGTTAAATTACGAAACGTGCCTTTTCATATCGATCGAAGGCATTCATTTGTAAAGATTTATCATCCAATTCAGATCCATAATATATAAATATGAATTGTTTTTATAAAATTTGTTAAAAACTTCCAAAAAACGAGCAACAAAAAAATAAACACATTCCATTCCTTCGAAGCACTATCAGACAAAGTTTTTTGCCGGTGTTTTCGCAGCCCAAAACACTTTCGTTCATTTAAGAACAATGAAAAAGCTAATAAAAATGATGCAATCGCTTTCGACCTTTTTTCATAATCTTGAAACAATTTTTTACTCTAAAATTTTGGTTATTTTAATATTTTGTTTTTTCCTGTGCCTTGATTGATGATGTTGTTGTTGTAAACGAATCTCTATCAAATAGAAATGATTTTTTGCCAAGTAAACCAACTCGCCATGGATATTCAACAGTAAATAAATTCTGTAAGGTGTTTGATTTGTTATTCTTCTTTAAACTGTGAACTACAGGTTTATATTTCTAATCCTGCGTTATCTGAGAAAAAATATTCCTTCAGTTTTAGAACGCTTTTTTGAAAATAATAAAGTCGAAAGAATAAATTGGTGTCTCATCTGCTTCACTAATCAAAAAACAAAATATAAAAGTTCATTTCTTAAAAAGTCCACTCAGCTTCTTCTTTTTTCGATGTTTGTTTTCAAAGTGCTGTTTTTGAAAATTCTGTATTTTAAAAGTTATAAAAACTTTGACAGACTTGGAATATGGAAAACATATTCAGTCAGCACGAAAACACCGGGTTTCTTTTGAAGGTAATTGCATTTAGAAAAAAAATGAACAAAAATTCAATAGTGTTGAAATAATATTTTAAAACTTATAAAAACACATGTATAACATTTGATAAGTTTTTATTTGCATAATTTTGTTTATGTTCATTTTTGAGCGTAATAGATTCATTCAAAAATATAGTCTGTAATAAAACAATTTTTGATAACACGGTTGATTAAAAAAAATATTTATTAAGTATGTTTTGCTTCTTTTTCACAAAACTTAATATTTTAAATGTTGTACTGGTTAAAGGAACGGTTAATTTGAACTTTTTACTTTTCAATTCACCATTTACTTTGTGGTAAATATTCAAATGGAACCAGAAATAAACATAATTCTCACCAATTTGGTGAAGACAAAATTTTTTTGTTGTTTGGAGTGATTTCTTTTTAGAATAAAATTTGAAAGAGACCGAACAAAAACAAAACAACGTTGAAAATGTGATGATGAAATACAAACATAAGAATAAATTCAATATTTAAAACTTTTGAAAATTTGGTTTGAATATTTTATTTTATAATTAAAAAATAAATAAAACTAAAATCTAAAAAAAGAGATTTTTAAAAAATTTTATGAATCTGGTCAACGCTCAGCTTTCACATCGCAGCATTATTTAAAATATTAAAAGTTTTGAAAGACACTGGAACAAATATTTATAGAATTTTTTTGCTCAACGTGCTGAATTCCGCAGCTGCTATTATTTTTTTCGTGGCAGTACACGAAAAAGAAATTTGGTTAATGTGATAAACAACGATCATGAATGTTTGTGCTATATTTTGAGTCAATGTGAAATCGTCAAAAATCATAAAAGCAGGTCACCAACAATATGCAAATAAAAATAAAATAAATAGTATCAGGTTGTTCGATAAGTCCTTTCAGGTGTTTGACCTTCTGGCATTTTTTTAGTTTTTAATGAATTTTTATAATTTCTTTTTTAAATGGTGCCCATGGATGTTAGAAATGATGTTTGAAAAGGGTTTTTGGCTATTTTCATTTTTGGCGGATTTTGGGCGGATATACGGGGATTAACTCGGATTTCCAGGTATTTTGCACAGAAATGTTACCAAAAAGAATGCAAAACATGCAAATTTATACTCAGAATTGAAGGATGGGATGTTGGCAACTTGTCGGAAAACATTTTGCCAAAGTTTTATGTGCCGGATTTGATTTATGCAAATTTTTCCACGTGTACTCAAATTTTCTCATTTTTTAATATTTTTTCATTATTTTCTTGAACATATTGCATTAGAAATGATAGAAAATAATGAATAAAGGTCCTGTGAGCCCAGTGGTATGCTTTGGGACGATCAAAAAATTGTTTTTTAATTTTTTATTAATTGATGAAATGGTACGGTAGGCATACTCACTTCAGATGCTTCCAAATCACCAAATTTGCATAATTAATCAAAAATCTTTCACAAAACACTTCAATACACTCCCCGGCATCCATTTTAATCAAAAAAATCGGAAATTAAAATTTTGACTTTTTTCGACTTTTTCACGTGGTCCCCCCTTAGGGTGTAAAATCCTTCACAGGGGGACCACGTGAAAAGTTCAAAAAAAATCAAAATTTTATTTTTTGATTTTTTTGATTAAAATGGATGCCGGGGTGTGTATTGAAGTGTTTTGTGAAAGATTTTTGATTAATTATGCAAATTTGGTGATTTGGAAGCATCTGAAGTGAGTATGCCTACCGTACCATTTCATCAATTAATAAAAAATTAAAAAACAATTTTTTGATCGTCCCAAAGCATACCACTGGGCTCACAGGACCTTTATTCATTATTTTCTATCATTTCTAATGCAATATGTTCAAGAAAATAATGAAAAAATATTAAAAAATGAGAAAATTTGAGTACACGTGGAAAAATTTGCATAAATCAAATCCGGCACATAAAACTTTGGCAAAATGTTTTCCGACAAGTTGCCAACATCCCATCCTTCAATTCTGAGTATAAATTTGCATGTTTTGCATTCTTTTTGGTAACATTTCTGTGCAAAATACCTGGAAATCCGAGTTAATCCCCGTATATCCGCCCAAAATCCGCCAAAAATGAAAATAGCCAAAAACCCTTTTCAAACATCATTTCTAACATCCATGGGCACCATTTAAAAAAGAAATTATAAAAATTCATTAAAAACTAAAAAAATGCCAGAAGGTCAAACACCTGAAAGGACTTATCGAACAACCTGATACTATTTATTTTATTTTTATTTGCATATTGTTGGTGACCTGCTTTTATGATTTTTGACGATTTCACATTGACTCAAAATATAGCACAAACATTCATGATCGTTGTTTATCACATTAACCAAATTTCTTTTTCGTGTACTGCCACGAAAAAAATAATAGCAGCTGCGGAATTCAGCACGTTGAGCAAAAAAATTCTATAAATATTTGTTCCAGTGTCTTTCAAAACTTTTAATATTTTAAATAATGCTGCGATGTGAAAGCTGAGCGTTGACCAGATTCATAAAATTTTTTAAAAATCTCTTTTTTTAGATTTTAGTTTTATTTATTTTTTAATTATAAAATAAAATATTCAAACCAAATTTTCAAAAGTTTTAAATATTGAATTTATTCTTATGTTTGTATTTCATCATCACATTTTCAACGTTGTTTTGTTTTTGTTCGGTCTCTTTCAAATTTTATTCTAAAAAGAAATCACTCCAAACAACAAAAAAATTTTGTCTTCACCAAATTGGTGAGAATTATGTTTATTTCTGGTTCCATTTGAATATTTACCACAAAGTAAATGGTGAATTGAAAAGTAAAAAGTTCAAATTAACCGTTCCTTTAACCAGTACAACATTTAAAATATTAAGTTTTGTGAAAAAGAAGCAAAACATACTTAATAAATATTTTTTTTAATCAACCGTGTTATCAAAAATTGTTTTATTACAGACTATATTTTTGAATGAATCTATTACGCTCAAAAAAGAACATAAACAAAAAAAAAAAAAAATAAAATAAAAATAGCCAAAAACCCTTTTCAAACATCATTTCTAACATCCATGGGCACCATTTAAAAAAGAAATTATAAAAATTCATTAAAAACTAAAAAAATGCCAGAAGGTCAAACACCTGAAAGGACTTATCGAACAACCTGATATATGATTCTCATGTATAGTAATTGGCAGATTTAAAATATTATTATATCGTTGAATTTTACATCATATAATTGAAAATGGAAAATACAAAACTCGGAATCGTTTTTTGCATTCTAAATTTTGTTTTTCATATTTTGATCGCGAAAAAAATAGTTCTATTTTTATCGTTGAAAACCAAATATTCAAAAAAGCACATCAAAAATAAAAATGAAATAATAAAGCAAAAAAGTGCTGCTTCAATGCATTTATAAAAAGATAGACTTATTTGTTCCTACTAATTTTTTTAGTCAAAATTCTAAAATTTCAAAAGAATTTTTTTCTTTGTTGATAAATTGAATGTTGAATTGTGCTTTTAACGAGTGCAATATGCAGAAATAAATATAATATTTTATTTTTAATGGCCACAAAAGTTGAAACAAGGGGAAAAAATAAGATTAAAGTATTGTATAATTGTGAACGTTTATTGTTTTGTATACAGTAAATACTAAAATGATAAATATTCAAAATGGTGGAAAATTAAAATTTGTGATTTTCAAAATCAGAATAAAACGATTAAAATTCTTTTACATATTATGTTAACCGAACATTTTTTTGTGTGTCCATTTTCATATTTTTTGCACATTGCTGGGGTATACATTTTTTTATTTCTGCTCTCTTTCGTAAAAGATATTTTTATCCAAAAATTTTGCATTGAAAATATGATAAATAGCCTTTTTTAAAGAAACAGTTTTTTTCCGATTATTTTGGATTTGAACGTTTGAAATATAAATCTATAATAGAGGGTGTAAAAATAATTTTGTTTTTGGAGATTCTCAAATTAGATTTCACATTTTTAAGAAAAAATTAGAGATTAAAAACCTTTTAGTATTCATTTATTATTGATATTAATTTGATTTGGTTCAACTTTGCAAGCCAGGAAATTATTTCTAATAGATATATCTTTAGGGATTTTTAAAAACTTTTGTCATCGAATGTGAGGCAAGAAAATTATTAAAGATTCAAACAACCAAAGTTAGAGCATAAATTATTTTGGCTGAATTATGAATGCAATTGCACCTTGTTTTTTGCTTTCTCTTTTTTCTTAAAAGAACAAAATTAAACAAAAAACAATATTTTCTGGACCTTTTTTTCAGCATTTATTATGACTATGTTTTCAATAATTCGCTGCTGTTTTTTTGGACAAACAAAATATCGTCGAAAGACGGAAAGTTTTTCAAAGAAGTCGAATTTCTTCATATATTTGTTTTTGTTTGGCTTTTGAATTTTTTAGAAATTTTCAGAAACTAATGTTTTTTCTATCCTGAATCTGCATTAGATGATGAATTTTTAATAAACGATTGATTGACTTACATCAGCTCAATATAAAATGGGACAATATCTTTATTATAATTTGCATAGATATTCGTGAAAGTAATTCGAAAAAATATTTCATCGCTAAAAAATAATAATAAAAAAATAATTACATTTTTTGAATTTCTGTTAAAATTTTTTAAAAAGGTGTTTTAACTATTTTTTAACTAAAATAAAAAAGCTAACGGACTTTGCTAAAACTTTAAATTCTATGAAAAAAAATCTGGTTCAAGCATAAATAAAATCGAGAAACTGATACTGATAAAATTTGCGTGTCACTCTTTTATCTTTTTCGGTATTTTAGTAATATCGTTTGTTGGCTGACAAAAAATGTACAAAATTATGCAAGATTTCTTGCTTATGAGTTTTTAAAAATGAGGTAATAAAAATCTCTGAATAATAAAATGAATTAACTTAAAATACAAAAAGAACACGTTTTGTTACATTAATTTCAATTCTTATCTGAAAAAAAAATTCAAACAAAAGCAAAAAAGTTATGTTATTTCCCCCCAAAGATTTTTAAATTTCAAAAAATTGATTGAAAATGTGTTGCATTTGTCGGGGACGAAAAGCAGTGTAGTAATTTATTGACTAAAGACAACATCTTTTTGTCGTTTTTTATGCGTGTCGAAATTTGGTGTGTAGAAGTTTACTATTTTTTAATTCAACGTTTTTCTTCGAAATTTTATTCTTTGAATATTTTAGTTGTATAAATTTTGTTTAAAGGTTGATTCCGAATAATTTTAACACTTTAGTAAAAAGATTTCTATTAGTCTGTTCTTAATAAATTTATGAACATTAATAAAATTTTTAGCAGTTTTTAAACATTCAATTGTATCTTATAAAAACAATTTTGGTTTTTTAAAGAAAATAATAAATAGTATATGATGGAAATGTGATGAAACATGGAGGGGTAGTTACGCTGAAAATATGAAGAAATATTGAAAAATTTGCGGAAAATGTTTTATTTACATTGACATAAAAAATGTGTTGAAAAAAAAATGCATCGAAGAAAATCCCTTTTCAATAAAAAATTTGAATTTGGTTTGAATGTTTTATAATCGACTTTTTTTCAACTTCGAGCAAAAATCAAACCTTTGTTCACCGGCACTTTTTTAAAGTGATCCTATGGACTTGTAACTTTGTAGATAAGTTAATTTGGGTTGAAAAATAATAATTGAGGGGGTGGCAAGTCATGGAAATGTCTACTTTCCGAGTTACAGTACCCTCCTACCTCACCCGTGGGAAAAATCAAATATCTTAGATATGGTCAAATTTGGCATTGGAATCGATTAAGGGACTCAAAATTAGTTTATATTTGAAATTTGGGAATTTTTAGACCATTGGGACCAAAATGGCATCAACTTAAAATCACCAAAAAACTTCATGCCCATGTGTGGTCTGATTTTTTGACTTACTATTACTAGTTTGCGTGCACTTAAACGATGCAGAATTTTGTCTAGTTTATTTTAGTATATTAATTTTTTCGGTGGCGGGGGTGGAAACTTGTCATTTCTCAAAAAAACTGCAAAAGTCTATATCTCTAGGATCAACCCTGGGGCATATGTCATTAATGGGGTCAGATATTGACATAAGGTGACTTACATGATGAAATAATATGTTAGTGGACTATGCTGGGCGAATTTCATGACATTTGAACACGATTTCGAAATATGCCACCAATTTGAAATTTCGAAATTTTGCAAAATAATGCATCAACGTATTAATTCAAAAAATGTGAATTTTTCTTAAATTAAAAGAGAGAACGTGTGTTAATGGTAAAATATAGATACTAAATTAGTAATTTAAAGCATTAAACATTGAATTTGGTTAAATCCTGATTTTTGGGGACAACTCCAAAAATCGGTGTATTTTGGTCAATTTTGGAGGTAATGAAACATAATAAAAATCATCATATATCAACTTTTTGTGCTTTTTACAATGAAATATAGCATGTCTGGAGTATTTATGCAAATTTTCAAGCAACGGGAACCTCTACTTTCCATTTCGCAGCATTTTGAAAATGATACTATTTTTGATCCACATATATCATGAAAAAGCTTGTTTTCTCTACTTATAACTATTTTAGACACATTTTTTATATTATTTATGCAATATTTAACTTGGTTAAACCAATTGCAACAAAAATTCCAACTTTATCGCGTTTTTAAAATTTTTGATTTTTTCGAAATCTCAAAATTGTTTATTTCTTATTTTTTGATGTCGAAACTTGGCTCATAATAATAGAATAATCACAAAAAACAAAGAAAACATGCTTTTGAAGACTTTGAAGATGAAAAAAACTGATTAATTGAAGATTTAAATAAAATGAAAAGCAGAGGTTCCCACTGCTTGAAAATTTGCATAGATACTCTAGACATGCTATATTTCAAGATAAAAAGCACAAAAAGTTGATATATGATGATTTTTATTATGTTTCATTATCTCAAAAATTGACCAAAATACACCGATTTTTGGAGTTGTCCCCAAAAATCAGGATTTAACCAAATTCAATGTTTAATGCTTTAAATTACTAATTTAGTATCTATATTTTACCATTAACACACGTTCTCTCTTTTAATTTAAGAAAAATTCACATTTTTTGAATTAATACGTTGATGCATTATTTTGCAAAATTTCGAAATTTCAAATTGGTGGCATATTTCGAAATCGTGTTCAAATGTCATGAAATTCGCCCAGCATAGTCCACTAACATATTATTTCATCATGTAAGTCACCTTATGTCAATATCTGACCCCATTAATGACATATGCCCCAGGGTTGATCCTAGAGATATAGACTTTTGCAGTTTTTTTGAGAAATGACAAGTTTCCACCCCCGCCACCGAAAAAATTAATATACTAAAATAAACTAGACAAAATTCTGCATCGTTTAAGTGCACGCAAACTAGTAATAGTAAGTCAAAAAATCAGACCACACATGGGCATGAAGTTTTTTGGTGATTTTAAGTTGATGCCATTTTGGTCCCAATGGTCTAAAAATTCCCAAATTTCAAATATAAACTAATTTTGAGTCCCTTAATCGATTCCAATGCCAAATTTGACCATATCTAAGATATTTGATTTTTCCCACGGGTGAGGTTGTCACGACGAATCGTGAATTATATGCAAATTAATATAATACATCGTGCTTTCTCTCATTCTCTCTCTTTCTCTGTAAATAACCCTTTTTACTCTTTTTGTATGTTCATTCTTATACGTTTTATCTCATACAATAAATACGAAACTTTATTTCTCTCTCATACAAATACATTCTGCTACGGCGATTAAGGATCTCCGTAACAATTGGTGACCCCAGACGTTTCAACGTAAAGAATACAATACTCAATTATTTCACAAGGTGAAATAATCATCAATTGGTGAACCAAAAAGAACTCAAAATACAATACATACAAAAAGTTTCAAGGAAACTTTTTCATCATACAACTCAAAGCTCAAACATTATAGCAAGGCTATAATCATACAATACAAATACATCTTCATACAATCAAACTTCAATCACAGAATTGGATTTGATCAATACATACCCATACATTTTTATACATCTTATACAATTTGATACATTATCAGCATGGCTGAAAGAACATTCATTTTGCTTGAACATGTCAAAACTGACATCAAAGAAAATTTGAATGAATACACACAAATGATTACTATCACACCACCTCCATGGACGGATTTGCAAAAGGTTGATTTTGAAAGTCAAATCGATCTTTTGAAAGAAAATCTTGCGTCATGGATGCAATACGTTGAAAAGATTGAAGAACAAATTAAACGAATGCGAAATGAAGATGAAACAAAACAACCTCTGCTGGAACAAATTGATGATTGGAAAATTAATGGTGAAAATTGTGCTTTATTGAAGAAAGTAAAACAAGCAATCTTCAAAACATCTAAATATGCATCCTTGAAAACCGCACATGATACTCCAAATGTTGGAGATGTACTACCTCCTGTCGTTCCGATCAAATACCAAATCCAAAATATTCAGAAATTTCATGGAGATTATCTGAATTGGAAACCATTTTGGCAAAGATTCAATCTCAACATTCATTCCCAAGCTTATTCAAATGTTGAAAAGCTTGATGCTCTATACGGATTATTGGAAGACAAGGCTCTCCAAGAAATTCAAGGATTTTCAATTATTGATGAAAATTACCATACAGTAATCGATACATTGACAAAACGATTTGGTAATGATGAAAGAATTATCTTTGAACTTCAAAACCAATTATCTGCAATACCACCAGCAAAACCAAATGCAAGAAGCATCTGCCATACCGTACAAGCAATACACAATATGTGCCGACAACTACAAAACCATGGTGTTGACATCAATAATTCAACATTAAAATTGGATATTATCAAAAAGATGCCTGTAGAACAACAAGCTGAATTGGTATTGCTATCTCAAACACATCCAGATACAACAACCGAAGGAATCCTTGCAAAGATGAAAGAATATGAATTGAAAGCTGAAATTCATACTCAAATTCAAAAAGAAACTTCTTATGCTTCAGCAAGAAATGAATCTTCAAAAAGTAATACTCCACCACGAAGCCCAACTAAAAGGTTTAGTTGCAGCTTTTGCAATGGATCTCACTTTTCATCTGATTGCCAAAGATTTTCTTCAGTGGAAGACAAAATCAAGGAACTGAAAAATACAAGTCGTTGTACAAAGTGTACTGGCAAAAATCATACATCTGAAAAATGCTTTGCTAATGTTGTATGCCGAAAGTGCAATGGAAAGCATTATACATTCTTATGTAATCCCAAGGGGAACATAAAACCACCATACAATAAACCATCAAATACATTTGTTACTGTTGAAAAGCAACAAGGTTGCCTTTTAGCAAAAGAAATTACTGTGATGAATCCAAAAACAAATACCACTGCTAAAGCTGTTGCATTTTTTGATTCCGGATCTCAACGAACATATGTTTCAAATAAACTTATTGAACAGCTAAAGCTTCCAACATTATACAAAGAACATATTAGCATTCAAGGAATTGGAGGCAAAGAAACCTATTATGAATCCAAATTTGTTCAACTTCGAATTAAAACAAATGATGATGAATATCAAGATATTTATACCAATTCAATGAAATCAATTGCAACTTCCATTCCTGTAATTGAAATCAACGATATTGATCCACAATCATACATTGTCAAGGACAAAACACCTGATATTCTAATTGGCATGGATTACTTCTTCAAATTCATCACATCAGTCAAACAAAGCAATGGAACATTCTTTGTCGAATCATTGGTTGGTCAAATGGTTGCTGGAAAAGTTCCAGTTACAGAAGATAAACAACCAGAAACAAAAGTTACATCATTGCCAGCAATATCAACATCACAAAAACCTACATCTGAATCAAAAAGTCGTAAACCAAAAACATGTGCTGGCGGGGGAGGTTTTGCAAGGCAAAGATACTACTGCATGGCTGATTGGTGGAAGCTCCATGAAACAACATATGGATCCTACGAAAACAAAAGTGATCAATTAATATTGACTTATGATCGATATGGTGCATTGCTTTTATCTGAAGAAGAGAAACCTGATTAACCCAAGGGGTTAAAACAAAGCTGTGGCGGGGAGTGTCACGACGAATCGTGAATTATATGCAAATTAATATAATACATCGTGCTTTCTCTCATTCTCTCTCTTTCTCTATAAATAACCCTTTTTACTCTTTTTGTATGTTCATTCTTATACGTTTTATCTCATACAATAAATACGAAACTTTATTTCTCTCTCATACAAATACATTCTGCTACGGCGATCAAGGATCTCCGTAACAGAGGTAGGAGGGTACTGTAACTCGGAAAGTAGACATTTCCATGACTTGCCACCCCCTCAATTATTATTTTTTAACCCAAATTAACTTATCTACAAAGTTACAAGTCCATAGGATCACTTTAAAAAAGTGCCGGTGAACATGGTTACTCGATTTTGAAAAAAAGTCGATTTTATTTTGTTATTAAAAATTTAATAAATTAAACAACTAAAAAATGAGATACAAAAAGTTTTTAATAATCTGTTCAACACTGAGCAAAATATTGAAGGTATTGAATGAAGCTGCAACAAATATTTAAAGAATGCTTTTATTTAACGTATTTTCAAATGAAATATTTTGTTGTTTATTAAATTCGTTAAACAAAAAAATATGTCCAGAAAAAATTAGACGCTTCTTAAAATACTGTGTATTCTGTCAATAAAAAATGTTCAAAAATCGTATGCAACTCTCTCATTTAATAATGTAAAATGAGTTATAGCATGATTTATCTTTAACAAAATGAAAATTTTCTGTTTCAAAAAACAGAAGCAAAAGAGCAGACAAAACATAAACGAAATTGGAAATGTGATGAAACAATGAACTATTTTAAGCCATCTTTATTTGTATCTACGAAAAAAACTATGACGAAACATCAAAAAATTTGCGAAAAATGTTTTTTGTATTAATCAAAAAATTAATTACTTCCACCTTTTTATTGTTGATGTCAGAATTTTCTTTTTTAAAAATGTGATAAAAATTGAAAATTTATTAGAATTGTTTTATGGGAAAAACTTAGTAAAAATTGTCACGATATGCTCGGTACAGTTGCAAAGTGGATAATTTTCGCTATATTTCTTATAAATCATGAAAGAAGAATTAATAGAAATTTGCAATTAATTAGACATCGCATAATAAAAAATATTTGTTTTGGTTACAATGTAAAGTATATGTTCATTTGACACAAATGTTTGGTTTGTTATTAATTTAATGGTTTTAACAAATCACAAAAAAAAATATTTAAATTAATTATGGCCATAATAAACTTAAATGTATATAACTTGAGATTTGCCATATGGCATATCACAAGTTTTGTGAGAAAAGAAAGGCGTATTTTTTAACTTTCCAATATTAAAAAATCTACTTTGCACCACATATCATCAATTGGTTTTGATGATAAAATGCCGAATATTTTTTCAAAATTTTTTTTAGCTTTTTAAAACGCTTTGAAATAACAAAAATATGACCCATACAAATCTGTTTTTTTTTTCATCTTTTTTAATATTTTGTAAATCTTAAAATTCTGAAGTGCTTGTTAAAACACAGATTTTATTTGTTATCAAAAAGGCAAATGATAAAGTATGGATAAGAAACAGGGCTGTCCGGGATCCCGGATCCGGGGTCCCGGAATCCCGGATCCCGGCCGTTTTTCCGGGATTCTTGTCCCGGATCGGAATCCCGGATTTTTGGCCGGGATTTTTCTGGATTCCGGGACTAATTTTTATATCAAAACCTTTAAAAAAATCAACTTTTTTGCTTATTTTTAACCATAAAATTGAATTTTTTTCTAAAAAATGGAGTATAAATCAAAAAGTATTTTTATTGGTTTATTAACCCAAACCACAAATATCAAAAATTTTTGTGACTTAGATTTTTTCCAAAATTTTTTACATTTCAAAAAAGTTTGGAAATCAATTATTTTATTTGAAACTACTTTTTTTGTGATGTTTAGTGATGATTTTCTTCTTTATATTGCAAATGAGTCGTATTTTTTTCATTTTTATCTTAAAAAACACTGTAATTTGTAAAATCCCGGAATCCCGTCCCGGAATCCCGGATCCCGGAGGTCGTCCGGGATGTCCCGTCCCGGATCCCGGATCGGCCAAAAAATTGAGTCCCGGACAGCCCTGATAAGAAAGTATTAAATATTTCATTAACACATCAATTGAACAAGATGCAATAATAAAAAACAAGGATTAAAAAATATTACATCACAGATCTTATAATAAGATTTTTTTATTTTTTTCTATCATGTTTTAGTTTTTGCTTTCATTTGCAGACGCAATCTGCGACAAGCTCAAAAAGTGTTGAATACACTAACAAAATTTTCTTTCTCTGCTGGATTATGCGGACGATGATTTTGTTATTTTTTTGGAGAAAGTTAAATAAATATTAAAAAAGCTTTTCTCAATTTTTCTCTGCTTGGCTATGGGGGGAAAATGATTGTGTTATTTTTTGTGTTAATTCGAAATGCTGTCAGCGTTAAGAAGTGGAACTTTTGATACTTTTGAATTTCTGTTATGTTTTTTTCGTTAAATTTTCCTGACGATCAGGGTCTTTTTCTGTTGTTCTCTTGCCTGATCAGGAAAATTCAAACAAAAAGAACATCAGAGAAATAAAAAAGTATGATAGCTCCTTTAAAAAAGTACAAATACAAAATTAAATAAGAGAAACCAATTAATACGTTTTTTTTCTCATTAATTAATTAAAAATGATCATATTTCCAAATCTGCTTTATGGTTTTATTAATTAGATATTTTTTCGACATATTTATTAATAAAAAAATTGTACAACAAACGATTTTTGCTTTTATCGCTCAAAAAAATATTCAAAAGTTTAAGAAGAACATTACATTTAAATTGACAAACGTTTCGATTTTGAAAAAAAGACCAAATAAACGTTTGTAGAATAAACAAAAAAGAGGACGATCAAAAAATGAATCATCAATGGTTGTTGTGATGATAAAATGTCGAACATTTGATCGAAATGTTTTCAGCTTTCTAATATGCGTTGAACCAAACAAATACGATTTTTTAAAGTTTCATTTTTTTAAAATATTTTATAAATCTTTCAAGTGCTCGTTGAAACACAAATTTAATTTCTTAAAAAAAGGAAATAAAAATAAAGAGATATTTAAAAAAGATGAAAGGATGAAGAAAAACCGTGCATTAATAAAAATAGACACAGAAAAAAAAACACTTATTACATTTTAATTTTTGTTTTCATTGACAGAAACATTCAATCCTCGTAATATGTTAAACAAAATTAAAAAACCTTTAAGCAGGTCAATAATTGTACGAATTTTTTCATAAATATCAAATCCGTAAAACCCAAAAAAGTATAGCACCAAAATCATGAAAAAATAAAAATTTTCCTCAATTAATTAACAATGCGATCTACAAAGAAAAGATCTCGTTATTTTATTCTAAAGTTCATTTTTTCTTTTCAGAACACTGCGAAGAAATAAGAGTTTCACCTATAATATAGCTAAAAATAGAACATTCAAAATAACAAAAAACTAATAAAAAAATTGCACTGATTTTTTTATGAAAAAAAATTCGATCGTATTTTTGTTGAAGAAAATTTGACACAAATTTATTTTATCAATAACTCTGTTTTCAAAATAAATGTTTCAAAAATGAGAGTTTTACGAAAAATTTTGATTATTTTTAATTGTTTCATACCTGGAGATAACTTGAAAAGCTCAAAATAAATTATGAAACATTTTGTGTCTCTTAGACTGCAATAACAATGATAAAATTTCGCAAAACATCATTCGACTAAGTTTTCTTTTAAAAGCGATAAAATTAAATATTGACTTTGTGATTAATTGAAATTTGAACGTTGTTTTAATTGTGATTCGTGTAATAAATAAATATCATGTTTTTTTATATATTGTTCTTTAGGTCTCGGTTTAAAAAAGTAAACTATATAGTTTTGCAATGTCGTACTTTTCAAGCTCATTGTGGTACAAAGAGAATATTAAAATATGCAAATTTTTAAATATTCAAAATGTTATTCAAACTTATTGTGCTAGTGAAAAAGTAAAAACATGTTATTTACAAATTGAGAAAAAAGTCTCTCAATATTTTTTAACCAAATAGTTTTTTGTTGGGATTGAATTTACAACGAAGAAGAAATATTTTTTTACAAATAGCAGGTGCTGTGTTTTATTTTAAGTCTCTTAAAAAAACTTTTTTATCTCAAAAATTTTCATTAAAAATTAATATATTTAAACTTTGTTTATTAAAGGAACAATTTTTTCCCGACTGTTTTGGCTAAAATCATAAAAAGCCTAAAATCGAAGTTTAAAAATAACTTCGTTTTTGGAGATTTTCAAAATAAGATTCACCTTTTTAATAAAAAATAAGAGATTCAATGCCTTTCAGAATTTATTTAATATTGGGTTTTACTTCGAAAGCAAAATAAAATGCGAGAAAATCGTTTGTGATTAATATAAGTTTTTTGTAACTTTAAAAATCAAACAAAACTCAATAAAAGAAACATAATATTCAAATAACAAACATTTCAACGTTATCAGCTTTAATAATCTTATTCCGAAAATCGTATGCAACTGCATCACTTTAATTCACTTTTCCACACAAGAACAAAAGCAAAACCAACAAAATTTTATGAAAACGTTGTTGCAACATTTGTCATGATGAAATTTCTATAATAACACCTTTTTTTCGCAGTGTTTTGGGGCAAATCAAAGATTTCAAAAAGAGTTTGTCCTAAATTTTTTCAAAAGAATTAAATGTGTTTTTTTCATTTTTTTGTTGATCCCAGTTTCTTTTGAATTTTTTACAAATTTTGAAAAATTATTGTTTAGTTTTAATATTATAAACATGATAAAGATGATGATTTTTTATCTAATGAATGCCATATGTCCGCAAAAAAGTCAGATCCAATTTTATCCATATTTTATATTAAGTTTTTTGTGCAGGACAAAATTGAAAATCAGGGTCCTTTTAAAAAACATGCTTTACATTTTTACATATGTATAATGTTGTCAAACAAAGGTGAAATTTTCATTTTTTTACGCAACCATCTTAATTCACAATTATAAATTTATGTTTATGACGATGAAATGTCGAAAATTTATGCAAAAAAAAGTAATAAATTCAAAAATGATGAAAACTGTTTAAAAACAGGTGAATAACCATTTTTTCAAACTTTGACTAATTTTTAATGATATCTCCGTTGTAAAGAAAGTGAAATCAGTGAAAGCCAAAAAACATTTTATATGTGACCACGTTGATATGTCGTAGGCGACAAGTCTTTGACAATCTTATGTTTTAATTGTTATTTATTGTATCAGCATGCTCTGATTATTTCTTTCACCTTTTACGAAAATCAAACTTATTAAAAAAACAATTGCCACTAATACATTACTTTTCTTAAATTTACATATTGACTAAAAAAATTGAACAGAACATTCAAAAAGTAAAAAACAAATCCGTAAAAAAAATTTAAAAAATAAAAAGAAAAAAAACAATAAAAAAATTTGTCGATAAAAAGAATTGTTTTCTCCCTCAAAAAATGTAACACAATTGTCATCAAATTTTGGAAAACAAAAAATTTTATGGTGCAAAATAACACTTATTTTCTGCCCGAAAATTGATGCCAAAAACTAAACGACAAAAACAACCGTGAAATGTGATGAAACTATTCCGAAGCATTTTTGTTTACATCTACACAAGCGGTGACGAAACAGCGAACGATTTGCGAAAAATATTTTTTTGAATCAATCAAAAAAGTGAAAACATGTTAAACTTTCAAAACCAACTTTTTTGCTGTTTGAATATTTTATCAAACAAAAACTCGAAAGAATTTGAAATTTTTTCAAAATTATATTATGAGATACATTTATCAAAATGCTCAACATCAAAATGAATTACACATTATTAATTAAATTTTTGTGAAAGAATAAGAAGCATTAATTTTTTTTTGAAAAAAACACTGATTAATTTAATCAACATTTTGTTTGTCAAGAAATTGTTTTTAAAAATTGAGGGACCTATTATTTTCTGAATTGTTTGGATTTGATCGTTGGAAATATAAAGCTGTAGTAGAGGGTCTTCAGATATCTTGTTTTTGCAATATTTAAATTCACATTTTTAAGAACAAACAAGAGATGCAAAATCTTTAAAAATTTATATTGATCGGTTTCTGGTATGTCAAAGAATCATTTTTAATTGATGCAGATTTGTAACAATTTTAAACAGTAAACAAAACCCAAAAAAAATTAAATACTTAAATAACAAAAAATAAAGCGTAAATAATCGATGCAAGGCATCTGGCAAAAGCTGAATACAATTGCATCATTTTTAATTGATTTTTCATTTTTCAGAAAAGAACGAAAGCAAAAAAAACATTTGTGCAAATTTTTTTTGTTATGATGAAATTGAGAATGGTTATGCTGTTGTTTTTTTAGGCAGACAAAAATGTTCTGACAAAAAGTTCCTAAAAAGACTTTGTCAGAAAATGTTTCAAAGAGCGTTTGCTTTTGTTGCTGTTGGTCAGCTTTTTTTAAATCTTTTATTAAAACAATGTTTATTTATATTATGAACTTATTTTGGATCATGAATTTTAACCAAATGAATGCTTTGCATAAATCTACAATGATAATCAACAAGACATTTATTATAAATTGCATGGAAAAAAATAATCGTGGAAAAAAGTAATAATAAAAAGCCTTTCAAAGAAACGTTGAAGAATATTATGTTTACATTTACAAATACCAAACATATACGTAATTTCGGCAAAAATAGATTGCCCTAATAAAAAAGAGAGATGAACTTCCCCATTATATTCTAAAGCCGTTAGCATTAAAGAAGTTAATGTAAAAGCTATAAATTGGTGCTAAATAAATTGAATAATCATTTTCTCCGTTTTACTTGATCTATCAGTAATAAAACTTTTAGACCATCTTATTTTTATTATATATTGTTGCAAAAAAATCATTTTGAATGAGATTAAACTATATGGTTGTGAAACGGTACGTTTTTATAAGTTTATTGTGTTCCAAAGTAAATACTACAATTGGAAAATCTTTAAATATTCAAAATGATATTCAATCGTTTTGTGCTATTAAAAAACTAAAAAAATATAATTTAAAAAAATTAGAAATAATATTGATATTTTTCAACTAAACATATTGTGCTGTGGTTGATTTTACAGGAGATGATGAAATTTTTTTGGCAATCTGCAGTTGTGTACATTAATTTTTTGTTTTCTGCTCTCTTTTGAAAAAAATTTCTCTCAAAATTTTTTGTTGTTTGGAGTGGTTTCTTGTGAGAATAAAATTTGAAAGAAAGAAAAAATAAGACAACATTTGAAATGTGATGAAACATCCATATACATTTCCGAAAATTTTCATTTTCATCAACATAAAAAATTTGGTGAAATAATAGTGTATATAAACGAATAATGTTTTAAATGTCTGCGTTTTATAATAATAATAATAATAAATTTATTCATGCCCTAAAGCATGATGCATTAAATAGTAAACAAACAATAAAATAAAATTACAAACACAAGTTTTAGATATATAAAACAAGATAAATTAAATAAACAATGAACAACTAAAACTAAAACTAACGATTTTACATAAGGAATACTTTAATATTTATTTAATTGATATTTTTGTTTTTCAAAAAAGGGTTTTTAAAAATTGAGGGATCATTTATTTTCTAAAATGTTTTGGATTTGATCGTTGGAAATTTAAAGCTGAAGTAGGGGGCTTCAAATAACTTGTTTTTTTGCAAATCATCACTTTTATATTCACATTTTTAAGACAAAATAAAAGATCCAAATCTTTCACAATTGATTAAATATTGAATTTTAACTTGTTGTTCATTCCGTGGAATGCCAGTTGTTAAATTTGTGAAATTTTTGTTTTTAAAACACTGATTTTATTTGCTGTAAAACGAATAATAAAAAAATATTAATAAAAGCTTGCATCCAAGTGCTCATCACATTTTAATAAAAAATGGTGCTAAAAATGCAATATCATTCTTTTTATAATAAGTTTCAACGAAACTTTTGTCACGTTTTGGTTTCTTTTATCATTTAAATACGTGTTTTGTCAAACTCAAAAAATGTTGAATAAATTTAAAAAATACTTTCTTTATTTTTTTTCCTGCTGGAATATGATGGGCAATAATTGTGCTATTTTTTATGTAAATGTGAAGTCTTCAAAAACTAAAAAAAGTACAAGTACTAAACAAAATAAAAAGAAACGAATGTGAAAATGTTATGAATTTTTCATTATTTAATTAAAAAATGAAGCTGAGAACTTGTATGTTCATAAAATATCTTTCTATTTTTATTTCCTTGGATTTTTTCTATCAATTAAAATAGGAGAAAAAAAAAGTTTTACTTTTATCGTCAAAAATAGAATATTCAAAAGTTTAAAAACAAACTATAAACATCATTTACAAAACATTGCGCTTGTGAAAAAAAAAATGGAGCAAATGACGGCTTTTAGATTTCAATAAAGAAGAATAGGAAGGTCAAAAAGTGAATCATCTTTGGTAGTGATGACGAAACATCGAAAGCTTTTTTTTCTAAAAAAAGCTTTCCTGCTAGCTTTTAAGAATTTTCTAGAATTATTAGAATGTGTTGAACCAAACTAATACGATTTTATTCTAGTTTAATTTTTCAATATTTTGTAAATCTTAAAATTGCAAAGTGTTTGTTAAAACAAAAACGGATGAATCCATCGAGAAAAAACTAAAGCATTCATCTAAAAATGAAAATAATGTAATTTTTTTCACATTTAAAGTTTTACTTTCATTAACAGAAGCATTCGATCCTCGCTATTTTGGTGAATAAACTTTAAAAAATACTTTCTTCATCTGCAGAATAATATTTGTGCAATTTTTTTTAAACATGAAATTTTTGAAACCTAATAAAGTTAAGCGACAAAATCAAGCAAATAAATAAACGAAATAAATAATATAAATGAGTAAGTGAAGCATTAAAATAATATTGTATTATCGTTATATTTTTTCTTATTTAATTAAAAATGCGATAAGGAAAAACACATTTGGGTTTTTTAGTCTGTATGAAAATTTCGTAAAAATAACGGTTGTACTAAAAATACAGCTAAAAATAGAATATTCAAAATGACAAATTAAAAATAAAAATGCAGCTGATTTATTTGAAAAAAACCGCAGCGTGTACTTGTTGAAAAAAAAGTGACACAAATTTATTTTGTTGATTTTTTGTTTTGAAAAGAAAGGTTTTAAAAATGAAAGTTTTTGGGAAAAGCTTTGATTTTTTGAATACTTTCAAACATATTCAAACTGTAAACAATATTAACTTTTTCAACATAATTATTACAAAGTTAATTAGATATTATATATCGACAGACGAAAGTACATTTGTAGACATTTGGAAAATGACAAAAGCGGATTTTGAATTCAACTTGTGCTTGTTTTATATTAAAAACTGTTTAAATTTTAATAAGCTAAATAAACAGTAATGAAATAACACCATATTTTAATTATGTGTTATTTCAAAGAAACTTAGAATGAGACTAAAATATATGGTTGTGAAAAGGTACATTTACAGTTTATTCTGGTCAAAATTAAAATACACAATTTGCAAATGAATAAATATTCAAATATTTTAAATGTTTTTCGAATGTTTTGTGCAAGAAAAAATTTTAAAAAATGATTTCAAAAATTAGGAATAAGATTGATATTTTTCAATTAAACATATTGTGTTTGGTGTTATTTCACATCGGGATGATGAAATTGGCAAACTGCAGGTGTGTACATTTATTTTATTTTGTGCTCTCTTTTGAAAAAATATTTATCGGTAGCTTTTTGTTAGAATAAAATTTGAGAGAAGCCTAAAACAAAAAAACATTTGAAATGTGATGAAACATCCATACACATTTCCGAAAATTTTCATTTTCATCAACATAAAAAATTTGGTAAAATAAAAGTGATTTTAAGCGAATAACTTTTTAAATGTCTGCGTTTTGAATGTTTTGTTTTGAAAATAATAAATCAAAAAAGTTAAAAAAGACACATTTAACTTTCGACCATTTCTGTACAAAAAAAATTATAAAAAGGGGTTCAACTTTAAGCCTACATCACTATCGAATCGCTCTCAATAAATTTTCTTATTTCAGCAAGGCAGAGTAAAACGGTTTTTCCACCTAAGACTTTTTGAGCTTTTTGCTGCTAACTTTTTTTAATGAGCTTACAAACTTTTGTTACAGATAAATACATATTTTATTGTCTTTATTTTTTGTTTAATTTTTTATTTAAAATTCAGAATCAGATGCTGATTTTATTGATACCAAAATGAGAAGAAACCTTGATTTTTTTTAAAAATCTGGAAAAATTAAAAAATTAGTAAAGTTTTATCTTAAAAGAATCAGAATCTGATGCTGAATCTTAAATGAAAAATATAAAGAAAATTAAGGACAATAAAACATATGTTTATAATGTAATAAAAGTTGATAAGCTCATTAAAAAAAGTAAGCAGCAAAAAGCTCAAAAAATCTCGTGTGGAAAAACCGTTTTACTCTGCCTTGCAAAAATAAGAAAAAGATTCGATAGTGACATATGCATTATTTAAGATTTTAAATGTAATGAAAAAGCAGCAACTCATATTTTTTGAGTTGTTTTGTTCATTACTGGTATCATCAAAGTTTGTATATCTTCTCACAGAGTACATATAGCTAAGGAAAAATTAAATAATTTTAAAAACAGTGGATAGGTGTGATATTACAACAAAATGAATAAAGGCAATAAAACGTCAAAAGTTTGTTTTTTATGGGTTCATAAAAATTTGCATAAAACGTTGAAACACCAAAAAATGATCATTTTCAAAATTTTTCTTTTATGTTTTCCTTTCATCATAACAAATGTATCGAATCAGTTCGTTTGTTAAACAGTTTTTGCAAACTTTTACGCACGAATATATTTGTTATGCACTCACACTTTGTACATACCTATGGTGGAACTATGTTGTCAGCTACGATTTTTTTTCTTAAATTGAAGTTCTAAAAACGCTGAAAATTTTAAAGTTAACTTATTCATGAAGAAATATTTTGCATTTTTAGTGTAAAATTGTTTCATGGTTTCCTGCATCGAATATCCGAATCCATGGTGAAACATTTATTAAAACTTTGTGAAGAAAACTTTTAAATGTATTTACAATTTTTAAATATTGAAAAAAAGCAAACTTTAAGCATCAACTGCAAAAAATATGTGATTGTGCAAAAAAAGCAAATGAATGTTTGTAAGAATTTATAAAAAAGCAAGATGGAAAATCGAATTATCATTGGCAATGATGACGAAATGACATTTTATCAAAAGGTTTTTTAGTTTTTGAAAATGCTTTGGAATATAAATTTTTGAATAAAATGTCTTATTTTTAAATATTTTGTGAATCTTAAAATTGTGAAATGTTTGTTGAAACACAAACTTAATTTGTTATAAAAAGCAAATACAAAATTTCATTGGTCCGAATTATTGTTTTGTTTACATTTTTAATGCATTTTCAGAAGTTGAATCTTGCTAAAATTATAAAAAGTTTATGAAACAGAAATTAATATCATGTTTTTTATAAATGGTGTCAAAGCTTACGTATGTGAAGCTTTAACAATTAAAACAACAGTATTGTATGATTATTAAGACTTATTATGGTGTTACATTATTTCTTGAAAAAACAATTCTTTTCTCGATTATTTTGGATTTGATCGTTGAAAAAATTGAGCTGTAGAAAATTTAAAAACAACTTGTTTTTGGATTAATTATTTATAGAAAACATATGAGATCCAAAACCTTTCATAATTTATTTAATATTGTGTAGGCCCTGGAAAGGTCTATTTGACGACTGTCAGGAAATTATTTCTAATTGATAAAAATTTTTAACAACTTTTAATCATCAATCAAGATAAAAAAAATTATTTCAATATTCAAATAATCAAAGTTTTGGTGTAATCAGTTGCTGCATGATTTTGAAAAAAAGTCGAATTGGATCAATTTCTTTTTTCTAAAAAACGAAAGAAAAATAAAAAGAATCTTTTTAAAAACTATTTTGCAGCATTGGTTATGACGAAATTGAGAATAGTTTTGCTGCAGTTTTTTTGGGCAGAAAAAAACGTCGTAAAAAGACTACGTTTAAAATCAAATGCGTTAATTATTTTGTTGTCTAGAACTTCTTTGTCGTCTTTTTTTGAATTTTTTACAAATTTTAAAAATGCATGGTTTTTTATATCTGAATCTATCAATATATTTGATTGTGAATTTTAACAAAATGATTGCTTTCTGGTAAAAATATAGAGCAACCTGGAACATATTTTATATTACTTATTTTTCGGTTTATGCAGGATAAACCTGGTAATTTGGATCTTTTTGACAAGGCCAATTCATTCAAATTCATTTTTACTACTCGACCCAAAAAATAGAAAAAAATTCGTAAACTACCACCTCATTAAATTCACATAAATTGATGGCAACTCTTGCTGCAATTTTTTTTCGGGGTAAAAAGCAAACAAGCTATCAATCAAAAACGTTATGAGAAATTTATTTACTATTGATTTGTAAATTGGCTTATAATTTTTTTAAACCGCCAAGAAAAAATTGCTAATTGATATATATTTGTAACAACTTTTAACATCATATAAAACACAAGAAAATAATTAAATATCCAAATAATCAACACTTTAGCCAAATTAATTGTTGCACAGTTTTGGCAAAAGATGCATCTTCTTTTCAACAAAAAGAATAAAGTGTTTTTACCATTTTAAAAGACACCAAAAATTAGTGCCAAATAATAAACGAAAAAATCAACACTGGAAATGTGATGAAACTATTTCAAAGCATTTTTATATACATCTACACAAGCGGTGACGAAACGTTGAACGATTTGAGAAAAGTGTTTTTTGAATCAATCAAAAAATTGAAAACATGATAATCTTTCAAACGGAATATTTTCTTTAACCACTTTTTTCTCTTTGAATATTTTATTAAATAAAACTTTGAAAGAAAGAAAAAGTTTGTTGAAATTGTTTTATGAGATGAATTTAGCGAAAACTGAGTGAAACAATCATACACTATTAATTAAAAGTGGTGAAAGAATAGACAGCATTTGTTTGTTTTTAAAAGTATTTTTAAAAATTGATGGAACAATTCTTTTCCGAATTAATTTAAATTTGATCGTTGGAAATATAAAGCTGTAGTAGAGGGTCTTCAAATATCTTATTTTTGCAAATATTTAAATTCACATTTATAAGAAAAAATCCAAAATCTATAAAAATTTATTTAATATTGAAGAATTTATTCTTTTGTTCATTTTGTGGAATGCTAGAAAATCAATTTTAATTAATACAGATTTGTAACAATTTAAAATATCAAAGAAAACCCAACAAAATAATTAAACATTCAAATTACAAAAATAAAGTGTAAATGATTGATGCAAGGCATTTGGCAAAAGATCGAATGCGATTGCATCATTTTTATTTGCGTTTCCATTTTTGTTTAAAAATAACGAAAACAAAACAAAAAAAAACATTTGTGCAAATTTTTTTTGTTATAAATTGCAAAATCGTTTTTTCTGTTATACTTTATCTATGTTATGTTTTGCTTTTGAACAATAAACATTTTTTTGTTGATGATCTGTGCTTGATCTGATTTGTAGGGATAAAAAATTAAAAAGAATAAAAAATGTTTAGTGATTGCTTTTAAATTTATTAAAGACCGGATAATCAATTCTGCAAGTACAATAATGAATAAAAATATCTAAACATTTAGAAACAAAGCTCTTTATTTTAAAGTTCACATTTTACTGTGTGTTCAAAAAAACAAAATATTCAAATTAATCCAGAAAAAAAAAATTATTTCTCACCCAAAGAAATTTTAATTTCAAAAAATTGATGGCAACTATGTTGCAATATTTTTCAAGGGTGAAAAGCAATCGAGCAATTCGTTCAATACTGTCAATTTTATTGTCGTTTGAAGTGGAGGAATTTGTCAGACAAAAATTTCAAAAAGACTAAAACAGCAATGAAAATGTGATGAAACACCAAAAATATTTACGACAAATTTTTGTTTACATCAACATAAATGTTGTCAAAAAAACCAAAGAGAATCATTTTTTTCAAAATTTATATGTCTGGTTTTTGAATGTTTTATTTTGAATTTTTAAATGTAGGTAGTTTTGTTTACATAATTCAGTGAATTATGGCACAACTCGAATGCATATAATTTTAATAACATTTGTTATTGACACTTCCAACTTTTAAAAAAACATACAATTGTTAACTATTTAACGGCAATATTTTTTGTTATGTTTTTAAAATTTATCCTAAATCTTTGCGGATATCAATTATGGACAAAAAAATATTCATATGCGTTTTTTCATCTTTCAAGAAGGTTTATATTTTAAATAATGTTTGAATAATCTATTTGTACAGTAACGATCAATTGTTAGGCCTTTATCCAACTTTTTAAAATTTATAAAATTATAGTTGTCAGCTACTATTCTTTTTCTTAAATTAAAGTTCTAAAAACGCTGAAAATTTTAAAGTTAACTTTTTCATGAAGAAATGTTTTGCATTTTTTATGTAAAATTGTTTTATGGTTTTATGAATCAAATATCCGAATCCATGGTGAAACATTTATTAAAATTTTGTGAAGAAAACTTTTAAATGTATTTACAATTTTTAAATATTAAAAAAAATCAAACTTTAAGCATCAACTGCAAAAAATATGTGATTGTGCAAAAAAAGCAAATGAATGTTTGTAAGAATTTATAAAAAAGCAAGATGGAAAATCGAATTATCATTGGCAATGATGACGAAATGACATTTTATCAAAAGGTTTTTTAGTTTTTGAAAATGCTTTGGAATATAAATTTTTGAATAAAACAAATATCAGGTAGTTCCAAAAGTTTTGAGCGTTTTTTACAGTTGGCAAAGTGTTCTGCCATAGAAAAAACGCTCAAAACTTTTGGAACGACCTGATACAATTCTTTCTAGTTTTATTTTTGAATATTTTGTGAATCTTAAAATTGTGAAATTTTTGTTGAAACACAAATTTTATTTGTTATAAAAAAGCAAATATAAAATTTCATTGGTCCTAATTCTTGATTTGCTTACATTTTTAATGCTTTGAAGTTGCATCTTGCAAAAATCATGACAAGTTTGTGAAACAGAAATTAATATCATATTTTTATAAGTGGTTTAAAAGCTTGCGTATGTAAAGCTTTAAAAATAAAACTACAGTATTGTATGATTATTAAAGATTATTGTGGTGTAACTTTATTTCTCGAGAAAACGTTCTTTTCTCGAATATTTTGGATTTGATGAAACAATTGGGTTGTAGAAAATTTAAAAATAAACTGTTTTTGGATTAATAATTTATAGAAAAAATATGAGATCCATAACTTTTCAAAATTTATTTAATATTGTCCAGGTCCAGGGCATTTTTATGAATGACATGAAATTATTTCAAATTGATACAAAGTTTTACAACTTTTATCATCAAACAAGACAAAGGAAAATAAATTAAATATTCAAATAACCAAATTTTTTGTGTAATCAGTTGTTGCATGTATTTGGAAAAAACAATTTAGATCAATTTCATTTATTTTTTATTTTTTCTAAAAAAACGAAAAAAGAACAAAAAGGATGTTTTTTAAAACGTTAGGCAGAAAAAACAAAGCAAAAAGACTACGCTTTAAAGCGTTTAGAAGGAATGGAATCCTTTAATTTTTTTGTTGTACAGAACTTTTTTTTTTGCGAAACAATCATACACTATTAATTAAAAGTTGTGAAAGAATAGACAACATTTATTCGTCTTTAAAAGTATTTTTAAAAATCGATGTAACAATTCTTTTCCGAATTAATTTGAATTTGATCGTTGGAAATATAAGGCTGTAGTAGAGGGTCTTCAAATATCTTATTTTTTGCAAACCATCATAGTTAAATTCAAATTTTTAAAAAAAAGTTTCAAAGTCTTTCAAAATTTATTTAATATGGATGAATTTATTTTTTTGTTCATTTTGTGGAATGCCAGAAAATCAACTTTAATTGATACAGATTTGTAACAATTTAAAATATCAAACACCCAACAAAATAATTAAATATTCAAATTACAAAAATAAAGCGTAAATAATTGATGCAAGACATTGGTAAAAGATCGAATGCGATTGCATCATTTTTATTTGCCTTTCCATTTTTGTTTAAATAACGAAAGCGAAACAAGAAGAGTTTTGTGTAAGATTTTATTTGCAAAATTTGTTATGACGAAATTGAGATTGTTTTTGTTGAAGTTTTTTTAGGCAGACATAAGTTTACTCAAAAAAAAATTGGTGCTAAATAAATTGCAAAATCGTTTTTTCTGTTAAACTTTATCTATGTTTTGTTTTGCTATTGAACAATAAACATTTTTTTGTTGATGATCTGTGCTTGATTTGATTTTTGTGATTTGCAGGGATAAAAACTTAAAAAGAATAAAAAATGTTTTATGATTGGTTTTTTTAAATATTTAAAGACCGGGTAATCAAGACCCCCAGTAAAATAATGAATAAAAATACCCAGTAAAATAAAAGAAACAAAACTCTTTATTTTAAAGTTCACCCTTGACTGCTTTATCCAAAAAAACCAAAATATTAAAATTAATGCAGTAAAAAATAATATTATTTTTTCTCACCCAAAGAAATTTTAATTTCAAAAAATTGATGACAACTATGTTGTAATATTTTTCGAGGGTGAAAAGCAATCGAGCAATTCGTTCAATGATGTCAATTTTATTGGTGTTTGAAGTGGTGAAATATGTCAGGCAAAAATTTCAAAAAAGCCTCTAAACAGCAATGAAAATGTGATGAAACGCCGAAAATATTTGCGATAAAGTTTTGTTTACATCAACATAAATGTTGACAAAAAAAACCAAAGAGAATCACTTTTTTCAAAATTTTGTGTGTCTGATTTTTGAATGTTTTATTTTGAAATTTATAATTTTATGAAATTTAAAAAGTTGGATATAGACCTAACAATTGACCGTTACTGTGCAAAAAATTTAAGCAAACATTATTTAAAATAGAAAACTTTCTTGAAAGAAGACACAACACATAAGAATATTTTTTCTGTACATAAGCGATATCCGCAAAAGGATACATTTTTCGAACATAACAAATAAAAATATTGCCCAGAAATAATTGACATGTGTAAATTTTTTAAAATAATTTGGAGATGTTAGTAATCAATGTTTTAAAAATTATATGCACAACAATTATGCCATAACTATTGTAAATCACTCAATTTTGTAAACAAAACTACCTACATTGTAATAATATACTTTTTTATACAGCATTTTTAGATAATTTTTTCAACCAAAACAATTTTGAACTGAACTTTTAATTTTGTAATTGCCAGACCACTATCCAGAATTAAGCCAATACCAACTTTTGATTGAATAAAACAGCTACAAAACGCCATAAATTTTAAAATTTCTTTTTTATGAGAGCATGTTCTGCATTTTTAATGTAAAATGATAATAAGGATAAGTGTTTGCTGTTATTTTATACTTCAATATTTATCTAAATTTATGGCAAAACATTTTTTTAAATTTTGTGACAAAATACAAGTCTTATTTTTATAACTTTAAAAAATTGAAAAAAACCAACTTTAAACGTCACTTACAAAGACATATGCGATTCTAAAGAAGAAAAGCAAATTAACGTTTTTTTTCAAATATCAATAAATAGGAAGATCGAAAAATGAATCAACAATGGCTATGATGACGAAATATTGAACATTTTTTTGGTTTTCAAAGAAATGTTTGAACAAAATTTAACTTTAACAAATACGACTTTTTTACTTTCAACTTTTCCAATATTTTGTAAATCTTAAAAATTTGAAATGCTTGTTGAAACACAGATTTTATTGGTTGTTAAAAGGGGAAATGAAAATCATCAAAAAAAGGTTCTTCTAATGATTCGGTCACCAAAAATTTAATAACAATTTTGATGTTGTTGGATAAACTTCAAGATTATTTTCGAAAAATGTTGGATAAACTTCAAGATTATTTTTTTTAAATTACCTTCGCAAGATTATGATGACATTTAAAAAACTCTCAAAAAAGAACACCAACAAAAGTTTGAGAATAAAAATTAAAAAAGTAAAATATTATGCATGTGCAATTGGCAGATTTAAAAAATTGTTACATAAATGAATTTTTTTATGTAATTATTATTGGAACTGACGAAAAATGCATCTTTTTTGAATTCTGAATTACTTATTCTCAAATTTTAATTCTGTAAAAAGGAGCTTTCATTGTTATCGTGGAAAACAAAATATTCAAAAAAGAACATCAAAAAAAGGGAAAAAAATAAAGCTGCGTTTATTTTTATGAAACAGAAACACATGTTTTGGTGCCCCAATGTTTTTTCGAAAAGATACGACTAAAACTTATTTTTTCCTACCGAACGTTTTCAATCAAAATTTTCGATGTTTGAAAAAAATATTTTAGACGAAAAGTGTTTTAAAGAAAATTTTGTTTTGTCTAGTACTTAGACATATTGAAACTTTCACAAGTTAATTCATATGGCATCTTTTTTTTACATAATTTATGCTAATTTATATTAGAATTTATGCTAAGAAGGTTTCAAACAATTGTGAGAGTTATAACATGTTTTCATCTTCGAATTTTGTCAGCTTTGTTAAAATAGATTTTTTAAAAGAGTAATAAAAGTGTCCCTAAATTGAAAGTAAAATCATACTTAAATTTTAAAAGTGTAAGAAACAGAAATAAATATTTTATTTAATTTTAAACGCATTCTTCTTGTTTGAGTTGCTTCGAAAATATCACTGCACTGTAATTCTTCTTTTAAAGCATTTTTTTAAACTGTACATTTTGCACACTGGGGGAGTATACGTTTTTTTTGCTAATTTTTAAATATTCAAAATGATACGAATTAAAAACTAAAATTTATAATTTACAAAATCGAAGCAAATTCAATCAGTATTCTTTTACGTATTTCAGCCGAAAATATTTTTGTTGTGTCTGATTTCACAATGAAAAATTGTTTTTTTGCACACAAGGGGAGTATACGTTTTTTTATTTCTGCTTTCTTCTGAAAAAATATTTCTGTCTCAAAATTTTTCATTACAAATAAAAATCTTTAAACATTGTTCATTAAGGGAACAGTTCATCTCCCGATTATTTAGGATTTTAATGTTAGAAACGTAATAATAAAGAGGAAATTTTTTTGGAGATCCTTAAATTAAAATTCATATTTTTATAAGAGAATAAGAAATCCAAAATCTTTCAGAATTTATTTAATATTGGATTTCATTTGGTAACGTTCACTTTTTGCATGCCTGGAAATCATTTCTGATTGATACTGATTTTTAACAATTTTTATCATCTAAAAAGATTCAAGAAAAATAACAAAATATTTAAATAACAAACATTTCAATCGTAAATAATTGTTGCAAGATTATGAAAAACAGATCGAAGGCAATTGCCTCATTTTTTTGGTTTTCCAATTTTCTACAAAGGGCAAAAGAAAAACAAAAAGAATTTTGTCTAAAACGTTTTTTTGTGGCGTTTGTTATGACGAAAATCCGAATAGCTTTGCAGCAGTTTTTTTAGGCAGACAAAATGTTGTAAAAAGATTTCGTCTGGAATTGCTTTAAAAAATTAAATGTGTTAATTTTTTTCATTTTCTTGGTCGTTTTCTTTTGAATTTTTTACCAATTTTTAAAACCAATGTTTATTTCTATCATAAATCTGAATAGAATGATGTACTTTTACCAAATGAATGCCATGTATTAGTAAAAAAATATGATATTCTAAAAATTTCAAGTTCAATACTTACAGATTGCAAAACAAATATTCGTGAAAAATAGCAATAATAAAAATAATTCCTTCGACAAAAGTATTAAAAATAGAACTTATAGTTTATCGTAAACTACCACCTCTTTTGATTCACAAAAATTGATGGCAACTTTTGCTGCAATTTTTTACGTGGTAAAAAGCAAACAAGCTATTTGTTTAATGATGACAATTTTTTTGGTGATTTGAAGAGGTGTAATTTGTCATACAAAAACTTGAGAAAGACTAAAAACAAACTGTTGTTGTGTAGCTTTTTGTTTATCGCTTTTTTGAAAAAATTCATACTCCAAAATTTTACATTATCAAATATAACTTACCGTAGACATATTCAACGAACGCCAAGATTGGGGCTTCATATTTTGCCCAGAAACTCGTCTAGTATAAGGTATAATTGTGGCAAAAAATTAGCTGCGGAATCCTCAAACTGGGACTTTATCAGGGACTCAAAGTTACTGTAATACAGTTATTCGCAATGTGAACATTAACTCAAAATTTGCATATTCTGAAAATTTTAGAAACCAGAAAGTTACAAATGTTTCAGATTCGGATTCAGCATGTTCGAAAACCCATAAATCCGGGAAACAAGGCCAAGAAATCACAAGCCTTTAAAAATATGCACAAAAGTTAGAAAAATACCTGCTATAAAATAATGACCACGCTTTCAAAAAAATTTGAATACGATATATTTTGAAGCAACTAGGGTTTGGAGGTTGTTAAATACTTAATTAATCATATTCGAGAGGTTAATATGCAAAAATATGCAATTGCACCAATTTTTCATCAAGGTGAAATTACGTCCGTCCCCGGTCCTTCCGGGTTACCAAGGGATATATTATGTCAAACCGAAGACATTAAAAACGGCTGCTGGAGGGAATCCAGCTTTAACATATCCGTCTGTATTACGGTATTACCACACGGAAAGTGAGTGGCATCGCTTAGACGTGATAAAAATAAATAAAAAAATAAAAAGAGTGGAGGTTTTTTTTCAAAAATATTTGTTTCAGGAACAATCTGTATTCGCATTTTTTTTTAAATTATCAAAAACATTTTGAGAAATTTATTTACTATTGATTTTTAAATTGGCTTATAATTTTTTGAAACTGCCAAGAAAAAATTCCTACTTGATATATATTTGTAACAACTTTTAACATTAAATAAAACACAAGAAAATAATTAAATATTCAAATAACCAACACTTTAGCCTAATTAATTGTTGCAGAGTTTTGCCAAAAGATGCATCCTCTTATCAACAAAAAGAATAAAGAAATTTTATTTTTACCATTATAAAAGACACCAAAAAATTGATTCCAAAAATAAATCGACAAAAAAATGGAAAAAAATGTGATGAAACTATTTCAAAGCATTTTTATGTACATCTACACAATCGGTGACGAAACATTGAACAATTTGCAAAAAATATTTTTGAAATCAATCTGAAAAAGGGAAAACATGTTTAACTTTCAAGCGGAATCTTTTCTTTAACCGCTTTTTTCTCTTTGAATATTTTATTAAATACAAATTTGAAAGAAAAATTTGTTGAAATTGTTTTATGAGATGAATTTAGCGAAAAACTGAGTGAAACAATCATACACTATTAATTAAAAGTTGTGAAAGAACAGGCAACATTTATTCGTCTTAAAAAGTATTCTTAAAAATTGATGGAACAATTCTTTTCCGAATTAATTAGAATTTGATCGTTGGAAATATAAGGCAGTAGTAGAGGGCCTTCAAATATCTTGTTTTTTGCAAACCATCATATTTTAATTCAAATTTTTAAGAAAAATAAAAAATCCAAAATCTTTCAAAATTGACTTAATATTGACATTATGTTTTTGTTCATTTTGTGGAATGCTAGAAAATCAATTTTAATTAATACAGATTTGTAACAATTTAAAATATCAAACACCCAACAAAATAATTAAATATTCAAATTACAAAAATAAAGCGTAAATGATTGATGCAAGATTATGGCAAAAGATCGAATGCGATTGCATCATTTTTATTTGCCTTTCCATTTTTGTTTAAATAACGAAAGCGAAACAAGAAGAGTTTTGTGTAAGATTTTATTTGCAAAATTTCTTATGACAAAATTGAGATTGTTTTCGTTGAAGTTTTTTAGGCCGACAAAAGTTTTCTCACAAAAATATCATAAAATGACTTTGTCAAAAAGTGATTCATTGAAGTTAAATGTGTTTGATCTTTTCTTTTTTGAATATTATTACAAATATATAAAAACAATGTTTATTTATATTATGAATTTGCATGAATCTTGAATTTTAACCAAATGAATGCTTTGCACTGATAACATGCCGAGTGCTGCAACACTTTTAATGTAAAATGCATGGAAAAAAAACCGTGAAAAAAGTATATTAAAAAATCTTACAAAAAAACGTTAAAACATATCACGGAAATACGTTGCTGAAACTAAAAAATACGTAATTTCGGCAAAAATAGATTGTACTAATATCATGTAATAGTATTGAACAATTTTGAATATGTTTGACAAATTGCAAAATTTTCCTGCTTTTTGTTCATGTCATTTTAACTTTCAACTTATATTTATCCACATAAACTGATTGTTGTACCAAAAAATGAATAAGAAAAAAGATTTATCAAGGTTGAGCAATATAAAGTGAAATTTTTAGGATGATGAATCAAAAAATAGAATTAGAAATCTAGAAACTTTTTTTCAGACTTCTATAAAAAATTGAAATCCCTGAATTCGTCTTGATGCATTTTGTAAAACATTGATGCAAAGTTCACGAAAATTAAAAAAAACTCTTACTTTCAGAGCGTTCTTGTGTAAGAGCTAAAAATGAGGAATGAACTTCCCATTACATTCTGAAACAATGTCACAACGATAAATTGGTGCTAAATAAATTGCAAAATCGTTTTTTCTGTTAAACTTTATCTATGTTATGTTTTGCTATTGAACAATAAACATTTTTTTATTGATGATCTGTGCTTGATCTGATTTTTGTGATTTGCAGGGATAAAAATTTAAAAAGAATAAAAAATGTTTTGTGATTGCTTTTAAATTTTTTAAAAACTGGACTTTAAAGACTGGATAATCAAGTCTGCCAAGTAAAATAATGAATAAAAAATCTAAACATTTAGAAATAAAACTCTTTATTTTAAAGTTGTGTGTTCAAAAAAACAAAATATTCAAATTAATGCAGAAAAAAATAATATTATTTTTTCTCACCCAAAGAAATTTTTATTTCAAAAAATTGATGGCACCTATGTTGTAATATTTTTCAAAGGAGAAAAGCAATTGAGCATTTCGTTCAACGATGTCAATTTTATTGGTGTTTGAAGTAGTGAAATATGTCAGGCAAAAATTTCAAAAAGACTAAAACAGCAATGAAAATGTGATGAAACATCGAAAATATTTGCGGCAAAGTTTTGTTTACATCAACATAAATGTTGACAAAAAAACAAAAGAGAATCATTTTTTTAAAAATTTTATGTGTCTGATTTTTGAATGTTTTATTTTGAAATTAAAAATTTTATAAATTTTAAAAAGTTGCATATAGGCCTAACATTTGACCGTTACTGTACAAATAGATTATTCAAACATTATTTAAAATAGAAAACCTTCTTGAAAGTTGAAATAACACATTTGAATATTTTTCTGTTCATAAGTAATATCCGCAAAGATACAGGATAAAATTTTCAAACATAACAAAAAAATATTGCCGTTAAATAATTAACAATTGTTTGTTTTTTTTAAAGTTGGAAATGTCAAAAACAAATGTTATTAAAATTATATGCATTCGAGTTATGCCATAATTCACTCAATTATGTAAACAAAACTACCTACATTTGAAAATGATAATTTCATATTCAATATTGTTTGCTGACTTTTTTGGCTCAAACATTTTTGTATTGCACTCATAATTTTGTATTAACCAGAGACATGATCTGAAACTAAATCGATTTGTTCCCTTAATTAAACCGAAAAAAACAGCATAACCCTTAAAATTTATTTTTTATGAGAGCATGTTCTGCCTTTTTAATGTAAACTGGATTCTGGGAATGTTTAACTTTATATTTCAAATATCAAAATTTATGCAGAAACATTTACGTCAATTTTTTTGCGAAAATATTATCTAATATTTTTAAAACTTTCAAATATTGAAAAAAAGCAAAGTTTAGACATCACTTGCAAGAACATATGCGATTGTGAAAAAATGATGCAAATAAACGTTTTTAGAATTTAATAAACAAAATATAGATTCATCAATCGCTACGATGACGAAATAACGCACTTTTTTTGGTTTTTGAACAAGCGTTTGAACAAAATTTGACTTTAACAAATACGACTTTTATAGTTTTTTCTTTTTCAATATTTTGTAAATCTTTAAATTTTGAAATGCTAGTTGAAACACAGATTTTATTTGTTGTAAAAAGGGGATGAAAAACAATACAAAATTTACCATCAGATGATCCAATAGTCTACATTAATGAAAAAACGGAGCCGAAAATTTAATTATAATTTTGATGTTATTTTTATAACACTTTTGTTTTTGCTTTCATTCACCCGTATTTTTGATAAACTAGGAGATTGTTGAATAAACTTCAAGAATATTTTTTTGAAAATACCTTTGCAAATTTATGAGGTCGAAAATTGTGCTTCGTGGAAATGTGAAAAAAAACTCTCAAAAAAATTTCATCGATAAAAGTTTAAAAATAAAAATCAAAAAAGTATTATGTGATATATGTGTGTAATTGGCATATTTAAACATTTGTCACATCATTAAAATTTTTTTATTATGTATGATTTGAATAAGCAACTATTTTACATTATTTGCAATTTTAATTATCTTTTCTCAAATTTTAATTCTTTAAAAAGCGACTTTCATTATTAACATTGAAAACAAAATATTCAAAAAAGAAAATTGTAAAAAAAGTAAAAAAATAAAGCTGCGTTTATTTTTATTCAACAGAAACATATGTTCTGCTGTTCCATATGCTTTTTCAAAAAGACGCAACAAAAACTTCTTTGTTTCTACCAAATGTTTTCAGTCAAAATTTTCGATGTTCAAAAAACTATTTTAAGCGAAAAGTGTTCGAAAAAAATTTTACTTTAATCTAAAACTTACACATGTTGAAACTTTCACTAGTTAATTCACACCTTTTTCTACATAATTTATGCTAATTTATATTGACATTTTTGCTAAAAACGTTTCAAACAATTGTTAGATCTATAAAATGCTTTATGGACTCTTCGACAGTGATAACTTTTGTCTGCTTTGTTTTAACAGATTACTGTAGCAAATTTTTTTAAAAAAGTAATAAAAGTTGATTTAAAATTGAAGGAAATAATTTGATTATTTTGGATTTAATGTTAGAAACATAATAATGAAGAGGAAACTTATTTTGGAGATTCTTAAATTTAAATTCAATTTTTGTGAAAAAACAAGGGATCCAAAAGGTTACAGAATTTTTTTAATATTGGATTATATTTGATAATATTGAATTTTTCGCATACCTGAAAATCATTTCTGATTATTTGATATTTCATGCAACTTTTATCATCAAACAAGATACAAGGAAAGTAATAAAATATTCAAATAGCCAACATTTTAGCGTAATTAATTGTTGCAAGATTATGGAAATAGATCATTTTTTGGTTTTTAGTTTTCTCCAAAGGGCAAAAGCAAAATAAAAAGAATTTTGTCTAAAACGTTTTTTGCGGCATTTATTATGACAAAATTTTGAATAGTTTTGCGGCAGTTTTGTGGCAGACTTAACATTGTAAAAAGACTTCGTTTAAAATTGTTTTAAAAAAAATCAAATGTGTTTATTTATTTCATTTCTTTGTCTTCTTACAAATTTTTAAAACAAATGGGTGTTTCTATCACGAATCTGCATTGAATAATGAATTTTTACCAATTAGCAAATGAATTTGATATTGTAATATTTGAAGTTCAATAAATACTTACAGAGTGCATAAAAAATATTCACGAAAAAATGGTAATAATAAAAATTATTCCTTTTTTTACCTCTGTTAAAATATTTTTAAAGAGTGTTTAGCCTACTTGCAGCCAATTTGCTTTGGAAGTTGATGTTATTTAAAACACGAAAGATAATTTTTGACATTTTTCATTGATTTATAATGTTAATTACCGCCTCAAGCGTTCCTTCTCTTTTTTATATCTTTTACCAGACTTGAAAACAAAAGATCAGGAAATTATTGTTTCGGATAAATTTTCTGTAAAAAACAAATCACTTTCATTTTTTGTTATCACTTTCAAGAAAGAAAGAAAAAATGAAAAGACTTAATTTTTTTGTTTTGTTATTTTTTATCTCTGTAAAATATGCATTTGGATGTATGCAAACTCCAATTGCATCAGAAGAAGTTGATATTCCAATTGGCTCACCTGGAGTAAATCCTCCTGGACCTGCGGGTAGGTACATATATGTATAAGTACAAGATAGTGTCAAATGGTTGCAGTCTAATTTTAAACTTATAAATAATTTATTTAAGGTCCATGTAGTGCTTGCCCACCTCTACAAACTACAATCCTACAACAAACATGCCCCCTAAATCCTATTATTTCTTGCAACGCGAATAACATCATTATGGTTAGTTGTAGTGGTTCATGTGTCATTATTTCTGAAAAAGTTGGGCAAGTTGGTGATTTATTATTTAGTCCAGCAGAAGAAGTTCGTTGTGATGCATCTGGTAATTATTTTATTGGAAACACACAATTATCTCCAAATGGTATTGGCTGTTTTGCATAATTTGGATAAATTTAAATTTGTTTTGTGTGGCAGGTTTGGCATTTTATATATTTACATACCTGCTAAAACCGTCCACAATCTAGATATGTTTATTAAATGTGTAAAATAAATTTGTGTTTTAAATAAAAAAATGTTTTGTTTGAAAACGATATTTATAATATTTATATGTTTTATTATCTTTAATAAAAAAAATGATCCCTATTCAAGAGTGTCTAGTAAACTCGAAACAATTTGTTTTTGTGATTGTTGTATTAAAAACGTGGAAATTAAATATTTTTGAATGATTTTTTACAGTGATTAACGATATTTTTTACCGCCTCAAGCTTTCCTTCCCTTTTTATATTTTAATCAGGCTAGTAAACAGAAGATCAGGAAATTTTCGTCTCGTATAAATTTTCTGTAAAAGAAATCAAATGACTTTCATTTTTTGATATCACTTTTGATAAAGAGATTTCAGGAGTAAAATATTGATTGATTATGACTTTTTGCGGCTTTTTATTTGGCAGTTTTGATAAATAACACAATTGAAATCAAAATTTTCATCATATTTTTCAAAAGAAAATATTGTTCTTGTCAAATGCGATTATGCCTACTGTGTAAGCCTCAGATTCGTCACGCTTTGCCTATCTTTTTAAAAAATGATAAATTTTTTATCACGTGACAAATTATTTCATTATTTTAAATTTATTACTTTCACTTTTTTTTCAACCATTATTTTATCATTAGTTTGACCCAGACTCCATTAGAATATTTTTTGATCATCGCCGAAAGCGATAATATTGTTTTCGTGACCCACTTGAGAAAAGTGTAAGTTGTTTTTTCGGGTACAAAAAAAGGTTTTCCCAAACGATCCTGCTTCGAAATATTTTTTGTAGCTAATTTTTTTTTATAACACGGAACCGAATATTTTGTGAATGACATTTTTATTTATTACCGCCTTAAATGATCCCTTTTTTCATTCATTTTTTCCAGACTTGAAAACAGAAGATCAAAATTTTTTTGTCTTGGATAAGAAAAGTTTTTCTGTAAAAAAACATATCACTTCTGTTTTTTCTTATCAATTTTAAGAAAGAAAGAAAAAATGAAAAGATTAAATTACTTTGTTTTAATATTTTTAATCCATGTAGAACATGTATATGGGTGTATGAAAACTCCATTAATAACAGAAACACCTGATATTCCAATTTCACGTGGCTCACCTGGAGTAAATCCTGCAGGAACTTCTGGCAATGGACCTACAGGTAAAGACATATTCAGATAAGAAAAAAAATAATTTTATTTGCAGGTTCATGCATGGCATGCCCAACACTTTCCACTACAACCATTGGAAACGCTTGTCCCCCAAATGTTATTCCTTGCACTGCAAATAACATCATTATGGTTAGCTGTCCTTCTCCATGTTTTATTTCTTCAGAAAAAGGAGGGGGTGCTCTCTATTCTTTTAGTTCAAGTGAAAGTGTTCGTTGTGATGCATCTGGTAATTATTACATTGGACCTACACTAATTCTTCCATCTGGGGTTGGATGTACGTTCTGATTTGGATGAATTTATTCTTATGTGAAAGTACCATATATGCAAATTTATGTTTAACATGTCAATCTTGTAGACATGTGTATTCATTTTTACGTGTAAAGTAAATCATTGTTTAAAACTATAATTTGTGATATTTAAAATAAATATTTATGTAGTGTTACATGTAATAAAAAAATAATTGTTTTTCAAGAGTATCTACCAAAATTGAAATACTGTACATTTGAAACAAAAATAAAAATTTGTGTTTTTATGATTGATTTATTTTAAAACGCGGAATTAAAAATTTCTTGAATGACATTTTACATTGATTTATTTTTTACCGCCTCAAGCGTTCCTTTCTCTTTTTATATCTTTTATCAGACTTGAAAATAAAAGATTAGGAAATTTTTGTCTCGGATAAGTTTTCTGCAAAAAAACAAATCACTTTCATTTTTTCTTATCACTTTCGAGAAAGAGCGAAGAAATGAAAGAAATTAATTTTTTTGTTTTATTATTTTTAATCTTTGTCGAACATGTATTTGGATGTATGCAAACTCCGATTGCATCGGAAGAAGTTGATATTCCAATTGGCTCACCTGGAGCAAATCCTTCTGCAGGTAAGAGTATCTGTATTGGTTAAAGATGCTGCTTAAAACAGCATTTTTTCATTTTATTTGTAGTTAATCTCTTTTTTAAGTTCCATGTAGTGCATGTCCAGCTCTTCCAACGACAACCCTTATGAACGCTTGTACACCAAATGTTATTCCTTGCAACACAAATAACATCATTATATTTAGTTGTACTGCTCCTTGTGCTGTTTATTCTGAAAAAGTTGGGGGCGGCAATAATATTTTTAATCCAGCAGAAGAAGTTCGATGTGATGCATCCGGAAATTATTTTATTGGAAGCACACAAATTCTTCCATCTGGGGTTGGATGTCTTGAGTAATTTTTAATGCTTTAACTTATGTAATAACATTCTGTAAATGCTTTTGCATTTGTATTCTAATTTTCTTAATGCCAACATGTTTATTCATATAAACATTCTAAAATAAATAATTAAAAATAATTTTTCTAGTACTGTCTAGTATACTTGAAATTATATTAAATAAATAACAAATTTTTTTCGACATCGAAAAATTTGTTTTTTAAAGTATAAATTTGTATAAAATCAGAAATTTTTATCCAATAGTATAATGACACTGATATTCAGGTTTTTCATCTCCATTAAAAAAGGATTCCAGTTGATTTTTAATGTCAAAAGTCATTACTCTTTGATACATTTGGTCCAAAGTATAAATATCCGAAAATTTAAAGAATAATTTAATTTTACATCTTGGAGAAGCTTTTTCCTTTAACCATTAAATTATTTTTTTAAACTATCATGATATATAAAAATTAACAACCTTTAAAAATTGCAGAAAAACAGATGGATTAAAGTCTTCTCCTTTAACATTTATAAAATCAAGCAATTCAAGTTTAGTTTGAAATAGTATTTCATTGAGGGCTTCGAAAAATGATGTTGTAACAGGATGGGTTGGTAATCTAAAAAATTAAAGGGGCATTATATTGCTACATAAAACATGATTTAACTTAACTCGCAAATTTTGCTCAAAAATTTGCATATCATATCCGAAATAAAAGGGATATGAAAATTTTGAAATGTTTCTATCTTTTTTTAAAAAAATTCTTGCTTGATAAAACAAGACTCTATTTAATTCTTACAGTAAGAAAAATTTGCATAAAAATTAGCATATCAAAATCTTACGTGATTTTTTTGACCTTTGGAGTAAATCTCAAAATTTCTTCAACTGAGACATTTTTTCCTTCAATTTTATTATAAACCATAACATTTTGAAGTAGAATTTCTTCAACATTTCCATGTCCAATTATTACTTTTAATTCTTCCAAGGTTAAAGTTTGACATCGAAGAATCACAAATTTTGCAACGCATTTTGCAATTTTTGGAATAAAAGTCGATAAAAGTGTTTGATTGTCACAAACGGAAAAATTGAATACTGTAGATATGCAAATTTTCTTGATATTAGCTTTTAATAAATTTGATCCGTCAATGGTTACGGTATTTTGATAAAATTTGATCAAAGGCTTATTTTGATCAACCATTTTTTGTGCAATAAATTTGTAACAAATCAAAACTGGATTTTGGATGAAAAAATATTTGCATAAAAATTGAAGGCTTTGTTTCATTTTTGGGGTCGCAGTTTGATAAATATAATCAATAAAACTCTGCCGAAATGGAAATTTTTGAGGCATGGCATTTTCAGAAGTAAAATATTGGTTGATTCGACGGATGTTCTTTTGTTGCTTTTTCTTTGGCATTGTTTGATTTTGGAAGATGAGTGAATTAAAATCAAAATTTTGTTCATATTTTTCAAACGAAAATGGATTCAACCATGGAACGGGCAATGGTGTGCCGTATTTTTTTGCTTCTTTTTCGTATTCAGCTTTTATGGATTTGATTCCAGGAAAAATTCGACAAAATTTGGAATATAAGTGAAGCATAATCTGAAAATGGATAAATATAATGTTTAATTAATTTGCACATTTTAACAATTTGGTGACCTTTTGTTTTTTACAATATGTGACACTTGTAAATCCTAATTTGCATAATTGGTTTCTCAAACTCTGGTCTCTAAGTCACCCAAATAGCCTGAGAGCATAGTCCATCCAAAAATACCTTCACTGATTTAACATAGGTTTTCAATTCAAAAAATCTCGATTAATTAGACAAAATTATGTAAGATGAATAACTTCTTAAATCTTATTACAGTACCCAAACTTACCTTTTTATCCTTTTTCTCCCAAAATTTAATATACAATTTCCACAAAATTTTATTTGTTAAATCCTTCCCCAGCCGATATTCAACATTTTGAGTCACAAATTCATCATTTTCCACTTCCATCAATGCATTGAACCATTCAAAAACACTATTTTCTTCAATGGTTTTTAACTTGAAATATAGATTTCGCGTTTTTTGATACGTTTTAACCATGATTTTTGATGGAAAGGTACCTGGAAATAAATAACTATGTGCAGTAATCTTTTTATGATACTATAAATATTACATAGTTCAAATTCATAAACTGCCCAGGCATCATTGATATCACAATTGGGATACTGTAAACTGCTTACAAGAGAATCCAAGTTTTTCTTTTCACTTGAATAAATATGTTCATTTTCTTCATTAAAAATTTGCATAAATTTTCTTCTTGGATTTGAGATAATCTTTTCTTCTGCTTTTTCTTTGGATGATACAGGCCAAAAATGATCTCTTCCTGGATGGAAAAACTGATATCTTGATGCCTCTTTGATATAGAATGGGTCAAACACATATTCATGTCTTTAATTAAACTTGTTAATTTTAGCAAATAAAATTAATTATCCAACCTTATAAGTTTTTCCCAATACTCGCGTGGCATTAAATAGCTTTCAGAAAACTTTTTAAGTAATAAATAACCATTTCTGTGATACAGGTTTCTATCTCCTGATTTTTTAGCTTTAATTTCACGGTCAAGTTTTTTAATTTGTTGAAGATAAACTTGATCCGGGTTTTTGACGGATAATATTTCAGGCAAAATAAAGTCAGGGTCCATTTTAAACAAGAAGTTACAGCTTCGAGTGTTTATAAACTAATACAATCTGTTTCAAATTGATTTCTTTATAATTTTTACTGAAACAATAGAAAAAATGTTGGAGAAACGAGGAAAAAAATTATGAGCAAACAATGCACAAGAATGAATGAGTTCATACTACAAACTTTGTAGTACAAAATGCAAAAAAAGTGAGACAAGTCTGACAAAAAAATTTGTGAAAACACAAAAGGCAGCTAGTTTTTTATTTATTTAAATGTCTTCTGAATTGGCACAATTTTTAGAAACAATAAATAATATAATAGTTACCATACTGGATTAAATTAATTTAATAAATAATGGCTGGGAGTTCCAGAATTTCTTGACAAATTAAATTTTTTAATTTTTAATGATTAATTTATTAAATCAAGATTTATTTTTGTTGTATAAAAATCGGTGTTAAAAATAAATAAAAGTTTAAATAGTTCTTCATTGTGTTTGTACATTCTATTAACAAAATATTCAAAAACGCTTGAACAACGAAAAAATTAAACAAATGCAAACGTTTTTTGTTGTTTTTACCTGTGTTGAAAAAAATTGAAAGCCAGAACTATTTGATCGATTTTTTTCCAAAAGAAAAGTCGACAATTTCTTTGTTGTTGTTTCCCTACACAACCAAAAACTTTCAGCAAAATTAATAATAAGAAATAAAAGAAATTTTTGATTATTTTTAATGATTGTGATTGGTTCAGCATATTTGAAGAAATTGGGAATTAGCTGTCAAGTTATATCTTTTATTTAGGTGAAATTTTTGAAATTAACCTGAGGTGACATTTTGCACCGGAGTAGCCTCAGGGGTTACGCAAAACTTTCATGGAATTTTTACGGATTTTCCCCCTTCGCCTAATCCCTTAGGCTACAACTATACAAAATTTGACAGCATTTTGTTTTGTTAATTTTCAAAATGCCAGCTAAATAAGATCTTATTCGGTCGACAATCAAATAAAAATAAGCATATTTGAAGAAATTGGGAATTAGCTGTTCCAGTTTTTCTTTACTGTATTCAAAACAAAGATGTGGAATTTTGAAAGAATGTATTAAATAAACTACTTGAAGAAATAAAAATTGAAAAAAATGATAGATACATCAACACACAAAAAGAAAACTTTGTTCCACATATCATTTTTAAATTTTTAATGGATGTTAATGATAGATACATCAAAACACATAAATTTTAATGGATGCAAAAATACAATTCTTAAGATAATTATTGTTATTAAAAATTTATAAACAAAAACAAAAAAACGGGTAATAAAATATTCAAAAAACATGGCAGAAAAAGAAATGAAAAATGACAAAAAAAAATGATACGAAAAAGTGTAGCAATTTTTGTTCATTTAATTGGTGCCTTTTCTATACCATTTTTATTGCAAAATAAATTTTATTAAAAAATTCACCTAAATAATTATATCCTGCAGTATTAAATAATCAATAAAGGTCAGGGTCACATTTCACTACTACTATTAGGTTCATTTTTATTTTCAGTTACTCTTCGATTTATTTCTGCAGTTTTATTTAAAATAGGAAAAACAAAAATGGCCGAATTAAGTTTTTCAACCTCACCCAAAGTTTTTTTTCAAGGACCTTATCATTGTCAAAACTTTTCATTTCCGGATTCAATTATATTTTACATTACCAAGAATCCTTCCACATCAAAATTGTATCAAAAACTGGCTCAAAGCTGTAAATATTTTTTTGCCAAAAATCCAATAATCATTCTTCAATGTATCCATTTTACAAAAGATGGATGGAAAACTTGCCTCGAAAAATGCAAAGTTCGTCGATCAAACTGCAAAAAATTTGGTTTTGAACAACTTTCTTCAAAATTATGGATTACTGGGGTCATGGATGAATTAACTGATCAAAGCTTAACTCCACCAGTTATTTTTTCAAGAATTTATCAAAGTGATGTTCAACTTTGTTATCTTTACCGTCAAACAGTAACCATTGATCAACTTTTGTTCCTTGCTTCAAAAGCAAAGGGATGTAATTTTAAAGATTGTAATATCACTGATAGCAAAGGTGCTGTCGTTCAAATCGAAAAAATTATTGAAAACCTTCCAAAAATTCGTGGATTTGTTATGCAAGTTTTTTGTTGTTTAATCAAATTCTTAGTTGTTAATTTTTTAGGACCATTAATCCAGATTCCTCCAACATTTCCTCCAATTCAATCAAGAAACTTTTAAAATTACCAAATTTTTCAAAAATCCGACATTTTTATTTGGCTCAAGTTTCTGATAAATTTGATATTGAAAGCATGTTTGAATATTTAAAAGTAAGAAAATGCTTATCAGCACAATGTCGATATTGAATATGCAAATTTGTTTTTTAGACAACCACCAAAAATTTTTGTCTTTCCGTGAAATTCCGTGAAGAACTTTCTCCTGCATATATTTCTCGTCTTGAAGCTATTGTCGATGAACTGCTTAAACCGCGTGGTCGCTCTTATATTTTTCCTTATATTACTTGTGTAGGTTTAAATATTTTCAAACAACAAAGGTTAAGGAATTTATATCACAACGATTCTGAATTATGGAAATTTAAATAAACTTTTATGTATCTTTATGTTGAAATTGGTTTTTTTTGATTCCTTGATTTTATTTACCTTTGCGTTATTTTTGTGATTTGATAAAAATATAAAACGTTTAAACTTTTTTTGAAGAATTATTATATTCCAAAATGATTTTAAAATCAAAAAACCAAAACTATGTAGAGGATGTAAAAAAAACAGATTTTTGTTCTTATACCCAGAGAAGTTTCTCCCAAAGCCCAAAAATCAGTGGGATGAATACTTGAAGGGAGGGTGTATTTGACCCCCTCAAAATTACTGATACAGTACTTCATTTTTGCGAGTTTCAGCGTTTGAAAATTGTTGTTTTAAGGCTTCTTGAAGAACGAGATAGTACCAGAAGGCTGGAGCAAAGGTGATGATAGGATTTGAATGAATGGAGCTCGTCAATCGGCATTATTGGGAATTTTCAAAATTTTTGTTATGAAAATCCGAGCATGAAAAAAAGTATTTTTTTAAGATTTTTATCTAAGAATGGTCTGGAATGAAAAACAATAATATACCCTTAAGGTGAATGATTGTTCCATAAATTTTAAGGTTGTGGTTGTCTCACGATTTATCGATCAATATTTCCGGTTTTTGCTATTACTTTACATTTTTATTTTCATTTTTTTATTCGTTTTTGCAGTTCCATTTTTTATTTGACGTATTATATCAAAATTCAAAATGGAAGATATATTGTCCTCACAAAAAATTTCCTTTAAAGGACCTTGTTGTCGTCAAAACTTTTCATTTCCGGATACTATTATGTTTTACGTCACAATGAATCCCTCAAATTCAAAAGTCTATCGAAAATTAGCTCAAAGTTGTAAATATTTTTTTGGCAAAAATCCAATAATTCTTTTTCAATGTATCCATTACACAGAAGATGGATGGAACACATGCCTCGAAAAATGCAAAGGTCGTCTAGGAAACTATAAAAAATTTAACTATGACCGTCAAATTCCTTCAAAGATATGGATTACTGGAGTCTTGGATGAAGTATCTGATCAAAGCTTAATTCCTCCAACAATTTCATCAAGGATTTATCAAAGTGATGTTCAACTTTGTTATCTTTATCGTCAAACGATAACTTTAAACCAGCTTTTGTTCATTGCTTCAAAAGCAAAGGGATGCAATTTTAAAGATTGCAATATTACTGATGGTAAAGGTGCTGTTGTTCAAATCGAAAAAATTGTTGAAAGTCTTCCAAAAATTCGTGGATTTGTTATGTAAGTTTTTTTGTAGTTTAATCAAACTCTAAGTTATTAATTTTTCAGGACCATTAATCCAGATTCATCAAACATTTCCCCAATTCAGTCAAGGAACTTTTAAAATTACCAACTTTTTCAAAAATCCGACATTTTTATTTGACTGAAGTTTCTGATAAATTTGATATTGAAAGTATGTATGAATACTTAAAAGTAAGAAAACGGGTATTCCTTGTGACAATATTAATACCGATATTTAATCTCTCTTTTTAGAAAACCCCCAAAAATTTTTGCCTTTCTCTTAAATTCCGTGAAAAACTTTCTCCTGCATATATTTCTCGTCTTAAAGCTGTTATCGATGACGTGCTAGTTTTTATGGATCGTCCATATGTTTTTCCTTTTATTGGTGTTAGAGGCATTGGTTTTCTTAGGAGAATTTCGTTACAGTGTGAATATGACAAATATTCTCACTTATGGGAATTCAAATAAATTTTTGTGGTTTTTGATGATTTTTTTTATTTATTTGCTATTTTAATAAATTTAGAAGCAAACTTCATAAAAATCATAAACATATTATTTTCAGAAATTAATAATACAAAATAATTTTAAAACTAATAAACCCAAAATTATGAATTAGTTAATGAGGATATGCAAATGTTTGAGCAGTTGTACAATCATCAAAATCATCTTCAGTGAAGCATGGCTTGGCAGTTTGGCAGGATAAAGCTTGTAATTCAGCAACTAATTCATCATCATATTTTGATGCATTGATTGGATAAACAGCAGCAGCAGAAGAAGATTTCTTATCAGTCTAAAAAAGAGAATATTTTGAAAATGAGATTAGATAGTCAGATACGGTATATGAAATATTAAGTGCAAGTATACTGTACGCTTAAGTGCATGTGGCACATTCACTACAGTATTCTAGTGGTTTAGATTTGACATATCTGATACTGTATCGGATTTATCAGATCTCAAACCCCAATACTATTCTTACAGTATACTGTATAACTGTGAGATCTCAAATCTGCTATTACGAAAAATCATCGACAATGTACGTATTTTAATATAATTTAGCGGATATATAAAATCCCACAAGATCTCATAAAAACCAACTTACCTTTTTAGCAGTATCACAGTCACTATCAGTTACAGCAATGAATGGATTTGTTGCAGGTCCATCAGACTTGAAAGTTTCTTCTTCATCATAAAAATCAGGAGATGTAATTGCAATTGATGAACTTGTTTTATTACTTAATTTTGCTGCTAAAGTTGTTCCACTAATAATTTTTGGTGTTCCAAATGTTTCAGATTCATTGCTGCTGTTTTCAGTTGATTTTGCTGTTGCATTTTTTTGTTCAAATTGAAGAATATCCGCAATTGAAAGTGAAGCTTCAACATTTGAATTGGTAAGATTTGCAGCCTTTGGAGAATATTTGATTTTATGAGAACGAAGATAATTCTGTTTGAGATAAGCATATTCTTTCATGGATGGAGCATTTCTTTCAGCATTCCCATGACGGCACGTTGAAACGGGACATGAAAATTTGCCATTTTGAATCTCTAAAAAATAGAAAAAAATTATTAACCGCCGGAAGAAGAAATTTTGAGGGTGCCGCCTTTGATCTTTTGCCAATAATGGTAAAATTTCAAAGGGTTTTTATAGTTTTGGAATGTTTTTTAAACCATTTTTGACTTATCTAACCAATATCTGTATAAAAATAAATACTAACCAATATCAGTTGATTCATTCAAGCATTCACCACAAATTGCATGAGTGCATTCAAATGTTTCAAGTTGATCGGCAGGAAAAAATCCTTTGCATGGTCCACCACATGTTCTCATGTCTTCCTAAAAACAAAGAATTAGTTAAGTTAACACAGCAATGTTGAGCCATTAAAACCATAATCATTTCAATTTGTTATTCATCCTTCTGACAATTTCATGCAAATTTTTGAAGCAAGTTGAAAGGCAGGGCTCGAAGCAAGACTGTGCGTTTTGTCAGTCATGGCCAACGTTGGTAAACAAATTGGTTGTAAGATCTTTTAGTCTATGATTGACCAAAAATAACTTGTCATTCATTAACCGAGTCATTCACAAAATTGACTCAAATTGAATTTTTTGATTTATGCAAATTTTTGCACATTTTTTCCTGATTTTTTTTACGAAATTAGGTGAAAATATGCTAAATTTTCAGTCATTGACCAAATTTTTAGGTTTGGTTATTGACTAACAAATTTTCATGTGTTAAACAATGTCAAATCAAACTTTTAACCAAATATAGAAATGAATGTTTTGTGACAAAACGCACACCCTTGGCTCAAAGTAAAAAAAATTGCATATCCACAAATAAAAATAACTTACAAAAATCATATCCACATCTGCTAAAGTATCACAGGAATCCAAAATCATTCCAGAATGAACCTTCTTTTCGGCAATTTTTTCTCTTTTTGGAGCCATTTGTTTTTTTCGATTACCATTTGCTTGCCGGATATCTTCTTCTGATGAACTTGAGCTTAAAGTTGAACAAGCGTCATCAGGAATTCTTTTACCATTTCGAGGATGCTTTTTTTCTTCATCTGAAGATGATGAACCATTTCTTCGTCGATTATTCATCCTATTTAAATTATTTGCAGATGAATTATTTCGACCTGCTTGAACTTGTTCATCTCGACGATGTCTAAAATTTGCATTAATAATAATTATTTTTTATATTGATGTAAATATTACTGTGTTGGATATCCAGAAGATGGTTTACCACTTGCACGTTGTTGATTTTGGGTTACTGTACCATTTAAAGCTAAAGGTTTTGGAGCAAAGGCACCAGTTTCATTTTCATATTCATCAAGAAGTTTCCAATAATCAAACAAAAATGCATTTTTTTCTTCCCATGTTTTTTCACCTGTTGTTGATGGCTTTTTCGGTTGCTTTGAAGGGAAAAGAGATTCATATGAAATTTCATTGAACTTTTCAGACTTTAAACCTTTTTCCTTAGTTGATTGTTCGCGTTTTGGAATGATTAATTTTACATTATCTGATATATTGAGTATTATTTTAGAAATATAAACTTTAATTGTCGAAATCTTATCAGATTCTAACTGACATATAAAATGGTTTTTTGACACCGTAGGCAAAAAAAATTTCTTTGATCTTTTGCGCCGCCATGTCAAGACGGCGGCAAAAAATCATAGAATGTTCTGGGTGGAGGCGCATGCCCCAGAAGCCCACCCTCCCTTTTCTATGGCCTTGATGCCCTGTAGCTCCAAAAAAGTATAACTTTGTCTTAAAAATTTAATATTTCTAAAAAATATTTTTAATTTACCAGAATGTTTAGTATTTAATTTGCTAAATGAATGAACATTTGAAGATTTATCACAACGATGATTTCCATTAATTCGAAAATTGCTAAAAAATGGATCATTTCCTTGAAGCTTTTTTCTTGATTCAGTTTGTTGATTCCACTTTGTTGCCATGTCTGAAAAATAATTTGAATAATAAAACAAACAATTTATGAAAACTAATACAGGTCACAGATTTACAAATTTGTAAAATGATAAAACTAAAAAATGATAGATAAAGATCGTTTTAAAGGTGTCAAACTTCAAGATATAGATTGCATCATTCTTTGTAAATGTCTAGACACATCATGTGATTTTGCAATCTCGAACGATTTTTTTCTTCCTTCATTTGTTTTCTTATTTCAATATCGAAAGATGTGACCAAAAATTATTTAAACAAATAAAGGAACATAAATTTTTGGTCCTTAAATGATTCATAGTTTTTATATGATTATTAAAGTGCAAGATCATTTTCCTACATAAATGCCTTTAGAGACCACAAGTACTGCACAAAAATTAAGGTATTTATATGCAAATCTTTCTGGCTGGATATATGATAGTTTGTTAATGTTTATTTCATGGTGAAAGTTAAAAACAAGTTTAACGAATAAAATCAAAAGAAATACAGTAAAAATTTTACCAAAACAACAAATTTAAAATTACCAATCAGAATGTTTTCTAGATTGCAAATAGCTTTGAAGTTGTGGGATTGAATGAACAATATTTGAATGTTCAATAAGTTCCGGATATTGATCAGCTAATTCAGGGACACAATTTTGAAGTGAATCAACATATTCAGAAATAAAAAAATCAACCCATGTAATTCCACTATCAGCAAAGAAGTCACTTTTTGATTTTTTTAGAAGATCAATGATAACTGGAAAATATTGACGAATATGGGGTTCAAGGTGACGTTTAAGTTGTTGCTCAACCGGAGGGAATTCTCTTTCTTCTTCGGTTTGATCCTGAAAAGGGGGTTTAGGTGGAATGGATACTGTAGAAATTTTAGAACTTGAATGAATGTTGAAATTGCTTTAATTTTAACAAAAATGTGATTAACACCCTGAGGAGTTTGAACCTTTCCATTCTTGATCGAAAGTCCTCCACTTTAACCACTCGACCATTCACACATTTTAGTGTTTGTGGCAAAATTAAATAAAAACAATAGTTTCACCGACACAAAAAATTGTCCTGGATTTTAGGGACGATCCATTTATGCCCTAATCCCTCTTTTAATCCCACCAAATATCCCTTCAAAAATCCACTTACAGGAATATGTTCAATAATTCCTCGAACCCAAAATCTCACAAATGGCCTAGCTTTTTCCATCATTTCTCGAAAGAATTCTGCAATAGAATTAATATGAGCATCTTCCAAATCTGTTCCACCATCAAGACCAAATTGTTTAGCTAAATATCGATTAATTGTCATTGATTGTCCAATTTGTTGTTTGCCATTAATTGTTAAAAGTGGTAAAGTATTAAAGGGGGAAGTTTGTTTCACAGCTTCCCATTCATCAAAATTTAAACGTTCATCTTCAAATTCTTCTTGGGCATAATGAAACATTAGCCGAGCTGGTTCAGCGAGATACCGAATTGGCAAATATGAAAGTTTGTATTCTGGCATTTTTTTAAACAACAAAAATTTGTAGACAAAAAAATGAAAAAATGGTGACAAATTTAAAATATATTTATAGTCACTTTTTTAAAATGAGTGAGTAAAACTTTGTAGTCGATGTTGTTGGGTGTTGTAGAACAATGTGTTGGTACACAAACTTCAAAGAAAGAAAAAAGAGAGAAACAAGTTTGTAATCAAAAAAATTCGGTGGTTGAAGAAAAGTAAATGCATGTTTCTGTCTAAAAAAGAGTCTAATTATGAGTGTTTTTTAACCATTTTACCAAAACTACCTAAAGTGGTGGAAAATGTGTTTATTGTCAAAAGAAAAAAATGCAAAGTTTTAAAAGTTGCAAAATTTACGTGTTCTTTTGTGTAAAACTTGAAACAGTCTGTTTTTGGAAAGGATGGAAAAAATAAAGAAATGTTGAAGTTTTTAAACATGAATAAAAACAAAGTTTAGGTTCAAGTTAAAATCAGACAAAAATCTTCAGTGTCTTTGACTAATAAAAAGCAATTTAGGAAAGTCTTCAAGTTTATAAGGCTGACGAGTTGTCCCAAATTTTAGGCATAAAAGCACAATTTTAGGTTAAACTAGAAACCCGACAAAACACTTCAAAAGTTTAGTTTTAGTGGGTTTTTGAAAAACAAACTAAAACAAAGCAATTTAATCTGTGGCGACAATAGGAACCCAAATATTTGCATATCTTGAAACACTTGAGCAAAGGTCAAAAAGAGGTTTAACTTTCATGCTTTTCAGTTTCGCTTGATTTTTTGCAGTCAATAAAATCTTCAAAACGAAAATTCTGAAAATTTAGATGTTCATGTTGATTTCTACTACCTAAAATGAAGTGTTAATTGACAAAACCTTATCGATTAAGTACTGTCGATATCGTTATTACCGTAAACCATGGATATGCAAAAATGATAAAAATGACTTCGATAACCCAGTTATCAAAGTCATTTTTATTGATTTCTTTAGCTATTTGCATGTTTGTAGTCAATCTTCTCCATTGTACTTGTCACTTTTTAACTTTTTTTACAAAAAACTACTTACTTGACAACAAAAAGTTCACCACTTCTTTTATCCTTGTCCACTCAAAAGAATCGACATCGCTTCCGTGGTTACTTTTTTGTTGACCAAAAACAAACAAAAGATGGTTTAAATTTTGATCAATTCTATTTTTTGTACAAAAAAATAAACCGATCGAAGGTTTTTTTCTGTCTTTTTTGTGTCAAAAGTCAATTGTTCGAAATTTGAGCAGTTTTTGGTAAACCTTTTTTTAAGCAAAACACAAAACCACTTTTGCTTTAAAATTAACAAAAAATAGTTCTTAAAAATTCTTTAAAAATTCTAAAACTTTAATCGCAACATTTTTTTTCAAGTACTCACGTTTTTAATTATAAATTTTGCAATATTTTGTGAAACCTGTTTTTCTTTCTTTTTGCTTAAGTTTTTGCGTAACATTTTTATTTTTAAGGGTTATTAAGTTATGTAAGCTTTCGCAAAGTTTTAAAACAGGAAGTTATAAGTTTTTAATTATCTTTAATTTTTAAACCTTTTTAAAATTTTATTGCTTCAAAAAGAACAAATCTGGTTCAAGATAGGATTTTTACAATTTTTTATGTAATTGTACAAATTCGATCTTAAATTATTTTACAACAAAACTTATTTGATATTTAAATTTCAAAGAAATTTGCATATTTCTTCAATATTTTAAATACTAAAAAATGAGCTGTTTTTGGGTGTTAAGAATTTTCATTTTCAAAGAAATTTTGAATTTCGTTATTTTTTCTGATATCCTGTCGTGATCCTTTATCCGTCATTATTAAAGTTATACAAGTTTACAAAGAAAAAAGTTCTCACGGTTTCCCTTGTTGTAATTCAACCGACTAGCTATTTTTTTCCATTGAAGTAACGTCTAACAATCTGACAATGGACAAAATAAAAAAATAAAAAATGTTTCACTTTTTTGCTGCTGTCTCGGACACTCAAATTCTCACATATCCCCATTCTTTTCATTCTTGAAAGACAATCTCAATTTTTCCCCCCTCTTCACTGACTGACCATCATCTGCTTTTGTGCTTTTATAAAAATACAAAAGAAAACTTTTTAAAGCCCAACAAAAAAAAAGATATTCGAACTCTTTCTTTTTTTTCCCTTCAAACGTCATCTCCCTTTTTTTGTCTCCATCGATGAAAGACATTAAACCAAAAAATAGCAGGAGCAGCCTTTTTCTTTTATTAAGATTCCCCAAAAAAACGTCAAAAACGTGAAATTTATTTTTTCATTAAAAAACTTTTTATTTTTAAATTTTATTTGTTTGTTCTAGAAAAAAAACAAAAGAAAGAAAAAGTCTTCTTCATTTCGCGCAAAAATTGAAGAAAGAAAAACAACTTGATCATCCCGAAAATTATCCTTTAAAAAATCCATCCTCAAAAATCTGTGAAAACCCTCTTGAAACAATATGAAATTAATTATCTTTACTAATTTAGCGATATTAATTACTTGAAAATTTATATTTCTTGAAAGTAAAAAGACGAACGTGAAAGTGGAAAAGCGTGAAAGAAGTTCTTGAAAATTATATATCAAAAAACAAAAGAAAAGAGATTTTTGGATTCATTTCAATTTATCTTTTTTTGTTGATTGGTTACGGGTTTTAAAATTTGTTATTCAAATATTTGTTTTTTATTAAATAATAAATGTTGGTAAAAGATATGAAAAGAATAATATTATTGGTAATAAGTTTACTGGTATTTGTGGTAAGTAATTTTCTCTTAAACTTACAACGTTTTTGTCCACGAAAATTTGCATAATTTTCTATTTTATAAAACTGATAAGTTTCCACTTAATTTTTTGTCTAATGTTTAAGTTTTTACTGGAAAAATTATGCAAATTTTTTATGATCATCACATCCATGATAATTATACCTTTCAAAAATTTGCATATTTAAAGGCTAATTTAAATTTTGTATCTAAAATTTTCTACAGGGTGATCAAAAAAAAAGTAGAATTTGTTTTTTAAACAAAAACAAAAGGTTCCCAAAACCTAATATGGGGTGGAATATAAACTTGGTCCAAGGTCACATTTGACCCTACAGTATGACCCTTCGGAAGTTTTCGCTTCGGGAGATCCAGAAATTCAAAGTTAAAAAAGTACCGTTTTTTAGGTATTTCGTAGAACAAAGTTCCTGAGAGAACCAGAAGTGGTAGAAAAAATCTGTTGGGTGATTCGAATAGCCCATAGGTCAATCTCGTCGGTAACCAAAAGTTTAGATTCATATGACCTCTGCCCCGAGTTTAATCGCTTCGAGAAAAACTTGATTTTCCATTTTTTTAAATTTTAGTCAACTTTGTCGAATTGCCCTATTTTTTCCAGGAGGAGTTGGGGGCTAATATTTGTTCCCAATAAACTTTAGCCACTTAGTGGTCGATTCCATATCAAAATATTGAAATCTGAAAAAATCATTATTCCATCAACCATATTTTTCGTATGTTAGTAAGTATACGGTACATATGATGAATTTCAATTCAATGCTAAACTATCCAAATTGGTCATAAATGCTTAATTTGCATTTTAAAATATTTCGCTAGACTATTTTTATTGATTTAAAGCAAGAAATAACATTCAGAAACTGTTGTGTATACATAGTTACTTGCTATTTATTAGTTTATAACTACACGCAGCCGTTTTTGGACATTTTCGAATATGGAAAAATAACAGTTTTTTCAGATTTCAATATTTTGATATGGAATCGACCACTAAGTGGCTGAAGTTTATTGGGAACAAATATTAGCCCCCAACTCCTCCTGGAAAAAATAGGGCAATTCGACAAAGTTGACTAAAATTAAAAAAAATGGAAAATCAAGTTTTTCTCGAAGCGATTAAACTCGGGGCAGAGGTCATATGAACCTAAACTTTTGGTTACCGACGAGATTGACCTATGGGCTATTCGAATCACCCAACAGATTTTTTCTACCACCACTGGTTCTCTCAGGAACTTTGTTCTACGAAATACCTAAAAAACGGTACTTTTTTAACTTTGAATTTCTGGATCTCCCGAAGCGAAAACTTCCGAAGGGTCATACTGTAGGGTCAAATGTGACCTTGGACCAAGTTTATATTCCACCCCATATTAGGTTTTGGGAACCTTTTGTTTATGTTTAAAAAACAAATTCTACTTTTTTTTTGATCACCCTGTATATTTGTTAATTTTTAGCCATGGATTTCATCGATGGTCCTCCGATTCAATGACAAAGGCTTACATGCTTTAGCCGATTATACTCGACTTTGGATGAATCATACCATTAGCGAAATGTCCATTGATTCATATTCCCATAAAATTCATAAAGGAATTGCTGCAGGGGATCTTAATCTCCAAAATATTTCTGTTTCCCGATTTTATCCCCCTCTAATTCGATATCGATCAAGTGAACATTCCCTATATATGACAACCCTCGGGGGACAAGTTGAACTTCAAGCTGAATGGGAATTGGAATCGGCATTTTTATCCCTGTTCACTTTTCCCTTCAGGGGAGAGGTAATTGGAAGAATCGCAGGGTTGCAATCAGAAATTTCTGTCCAGATTAATCCTGCCACTAATGAATTTTTAATTCATCATTGCACTGCCAGATTTCATGACTTCAGAATCCGGCTAAGTGGTTCTATGGCAGCTGATATTTTGCATTGGTTTCGAACAATTCTTGCAAAAGCAATGAAACGAAAAGTTGAAGAAACTTATTGCAAAATGATTTCTGAGAAACTTCTGCCATGGCTACAGTATCAAATTACGAAATTCCCTGGATATTTGGAAATTAATTTTGGTGAAAATATTAAACTTTCACAATCCCTTCATTCGATTGCAATGACAAATAGTCACATCGATTTGAGAATGAAAAATAAATTTGTTACAAATGGACATCTAATTGAAACTTTGAGTACCCTACCTTCATCAATCCCAAATCAAGGTTAGTTTTATAACAAAGTACTGTAGTTGTAAAAGTCAATGTTGCAATATTTTTATTGCTTGGGGCATCGAAAATGCATTTATCAACTTTTTAAAATTAGTGTTGCAGCTGTTGATTATCATTTATGCAAATTTAATCAACTATTAATAAAAAATTTGCATATCTAAAGTGTCGCAAAATTTGCATAAATAAAAATAATATAAGTTTTCTGTCACAAAATTTGTAGTGACAAAATTAATTTTTGCAATTTTTGTCACAAAAAAACGTTACTCATTTATTTCTGTATTCAAGAAATTTGCATAATTTGAATAACCAAAAATTTGCATAACTAAAAAACATTAATCTAAAATTCCATTAAACGATGTTTTAAGTTAAACTTTACGCTTTTTTATGTTGTAAAATACTATACGTTATCCCCATAAATTTGCATAAATCACAACCTTTTACAGACCTCGAAAGCTTATACAATCAAAAGATGCTTGAACTTTTTATCGATGAACCAACCCTTCAAGAAGTTGTTTCTGCTGCACATTTCTCTGATCAATTCAAAGCAAATATCACATCCCCTTTTCTCAAAACCGAATGCGAGATGCTTTGTCTTGGGACACTTTTTCCTGATCTTGGTGCAGAACTTGGTCCAACAACTTTAATCGTTGAAGTAAGGAATTTATTATTTCAGATCCCATGTCATACTGTAATTATTTTAATTTTAGGTAAAAACTTTAGCAGCCCCGATAATTCGATTATTCGAAAAACGAGCCTTTGTCTTTTTGAATGCTTCGGTCGAAATTTTTGATTCAAATATTTTGAAAAAGAATGCAACGAATAAAATTGTCGAGAATGATATTATTGATAATAATGTGGATATCACAAATCCGGTTTTGATAGATCCAGTGATAAGTATCGAAGTTAGCGGAGAAGCTGAATTGTTTTTGATTATTGAAAATCGAATGTTGGAAGGAAAACTTCGATTAAGGAATACAAAAGCGATTGTGTTGGAGAGTAAATTGAGTGATATGTCACAAAAGGTTTGCTAATTTTGTTGCCCTCAGGGGATTTTATATTTATGAAAATTTGTTCCTGTTTATTTTGTCTTACAAAGCACTTGCTATCTGAAAACAAGTTTTTTTTATCAATTTTGGGATACAAAATGCCACGGCATTTTTTGGTTATCGTGATATGCAAATTTTATAAAAAAAGTTTTCTAAAATTTGCATATTACCTTATCTTGACTATTAAAAATTTGTTGAGCTACGGAATTGTTTAGTCATGTTTTTTAAATTCAATATTGAGCAAGAAAATTTGCATAATCCAATATTCTACCGTAATCCAATAGCTTCTCAATTTTTCAGACGGTTGATTTCATTGTAAATCTTTCAACTCCATTCGTTGAAGATGCTGTACATTTATATCTCGGAAATGGAATCCCTCTTCATGAATTCTTTAAAATTAATTCTGAAAATGAAACTCTTTCAGTTCATGAAGGATTTATCAAAATTGAAACTGACCTAAAATTGGATAATAGTTTTGAGTTTTGATTTTAATTTTGCTGTTTTTGGGGGAAGCTTTATCTCATTTGTAATTTTTTGGATCAGTATTGTTTTTGTTGTGTTTGTTTTTGTTCAAATTTGTTTAACATTAATTAATTGTTGGTGAAGAAGGTAGACTCAATGAGTGATTATTTGTTAATAATTTATGCAAATTTTTGATATGCTTTATGGTATTTACCAAAAACTTGTTTATATTGTTGTTGTTATGTGTCATAAAAGTTATTAAAATACTTGTTTAAATAAAAAATATCTCATTTTTTATGGAATGGTGAAACTTGAAATATTTATTACCGTAAACTAAATATTACAATTTAACAAGTAATACAAAATACAAAATTTGAACTTTCATTTTTACACACTTTAATGATTTGCTTGTTCTTCTTCATCCACACTTTCTTCATCTTCCGCAGAAGAACAAATTCCAAAACAACATGCAAATAAATTTGAGAACCATGAAACAGAATTTGATAATAAACTTTCGGTTGATCTTGTTCGTTCATCTTCTTCCCGAATGACAGGACTTCTTTTCCATGCTGTAAATAGCTCATAATGCTTTCCTTTTTTATTCAAAGCTAAGACAAGTTCTCTCGTATTTCCATGAAAATCTACAAATTCCCAAACAAATCTATTTTCGTATTCTAAACCAATGAAATTCTCTGATTTAATATGTGTCTGTAATTGTCGGACAAGATTTTCTTCTGTCCGAAAATCATTTTCATGCCTGATTATTATGTGTCGTAAACCTTTTGCTTCATTATTGAGGGTAGAAAATAGCTAAAAATATGTTTTAATAGACATAGAATCTAATAGAAGGGATAACATACCCATGAATTTTTGCCAAAATGCCGGGGAAGTTTACAAATAACTTGTTGGTCATCTGTTTGTAAGCAAAGGGGTGCATTTCTAATATTTCGAGGTGGCGTTGAAGAAGAAGTAGAAGATGAAGAAGGCTACAAAATACAATTAGATGAAATATTATTAACCAAAATTTTATTTTATGATACCCGATTTTGAGGTTGTTCTGCTTCAACAGTGTTATTATTACTAGCTTCTTCTTGCTGTCTTCTGGGTACTGACTTCTTTCGCGCCATTTAATATTTATTTTTTAATGAAATGAAACTAAAAGTTTAGTTTTTAGTTTTAACTTTTAAAGGAAGACAAAAACAATCTAAAGTATTTGCTCAGGGTCAAGAAAAATAGAACAAAATCAACGCGTAAATGAACATAAAAACTGTAAAAAAGCAAAAGTGCCATTTTGGATACAAATATTTACATTTTTGTTCCACTAAAAAACATTTGATTGCTGTCTCTTTTGCAAAATTGTGGAAAAAAAAAGAAAGAAATCAATACGCATTTTTCCTCGGCAAAAAAAGGGCAATGTTCAACACAAGAGGTCGTCTCTGACTCTTATGTTTAGGCATTCAAAAAAACACACATTTTTCTCTTTTGTTTGAGACCTAAAAAAATAGCACTAAAACTTGCAACCAAGAAAAAACTAGTTTCTTTCTTCATTAAACAATTATTGTGGTAGCCAAAGTTTAATCATATTTACTTAAACAGCTTTAAAATTTTTATTTTATCTCTTTTGTCCAAAATCATGTTACTTTGATCTTGTATTTTAAAAGAATTTTCAAGAATAAAAACAACGGCACTCTTAAAACATTTTTTCAACTAATTTTTTTTAAAATTACTGTACAATTGAATTAATTATGTTGAGAATTCAGAATAAATTTAAAGTAAAAAGTTGTCAAAAAGTTACTGTATTGCAGTTTGGCAAACTGTGTACGAATGCCAAGAGGAATTTAGTTTGCAAAATTTTTTTGTCGTTCACTGGTCGATTTTTTTTAAAAAACGGCAAAACAACATTTTTCAAAGAAGTCATTTTCCGTTTGGGACCATTTTTTGTTGATCAAATTTTTTAATAATCTTTAATGTCTTTTTCCCAGACTTTGAGCATTATAACTATATTTTTTTCTTTTATATTCGGAATCAGCGTAAAAAATGCTACAAAAATATGTTTTCCCAGAATTTTTGAGCAAGGATATCAGATTTTCGATTTTTTGCCTCAAATCCACGTAAAAACTTTTTTCTTTAATATTGGTGATGATAGATATGACTCTTATAAGAGTTAATATATCTATTAAAGCAATTATAAATGATTGCTGAATGTACAGAATTGCTTTGGAAGCACCTTTTTAACTTTGCTATTGATGGAAGACGGTGGAACAGGTAAGTTTAGCGTTAAAGGTATGTTTATTGTATTAACGGTTATGTAATTTTTATTTATGCTACCTTTTTAGATATCAATGCTGGCATGTATGTATATGAAGCAGCAAAGTGGTTTATATTATAAGGGATTGTCCAGATCAGACGTCGGGTTTTTTGTCGAAATTTTAAGACCCCCCTCAAAGCAAAAAATCCGTCAGATTTTTTGCATTGATCTTCTTTGCCGCTTTTAATGTGAGCATCAGATTATGGCTGACGCCCTCCCCCCCTTCAAACACCCGACGTCAGATCTGGACAATCCCTAAATAGAACTAATATGAAGAAGCACTATGATTTATGAGTAGATTTTCTTTGAGGTTGAAAAGGATTGATATATATTCTTTTTCCATGATTCAATTGTTCGCCCAGAATGTATTTAATTCATCTTGATTTACCATATTAAGCTTCAGTGAAGGCATTGATATTTGATTTATCAACTTTAGAGTCCAAGAAACAATTTCAACACACCTACACTTGTTTAGGACATTTGTATCGCATTTTAAAAGCAAAATGTGATATTTTTAAAAATAATCAGAGATTCCGTATATAAAAATACTTTTCTATCTCAATTTTTCACATCAACTTTAAAACTACAATACTGTAAATAATCTTAACAACCCTATACTTCTACAGTATGCTTATGAAAGAAAAATGAAATAATATCTTTATTAATCGACCACAAAATTTAATATTAATCATAAAAAATACAAAATCTAACAGAGATCAAAAATCAACAAACACATACCTATGGTTGTGTATAAGCTTGATTCTTCGTTCTATCTTTTCTTCAACTTCCATTTCAGACACAGCATCTTCAATTTTATCTTCAGCACGTACACATTCACAAAAGCATATATTAAGCATCACCAGCAAAAATCTTTCTAATTTAATTTTGATAACATTGGCTGGAAGAGCTCGAATAATTTCAGAAAAGAAGATATGGAACGGCGATCCATAATCATATCATCATACTCTTCTTCAGTTGCATGATCCAAATTTCAACTGTGAGGCAACTTGTTGCATATTCATTTATATGAGGAGGATGATCAATTAATAGTTCTTCAGTTTTATCAAAACCAGATAAATTTTCGCATTCATTAAGCACTAATTCATTAGTATTCGAACAATCCATCTAAAAATAGCAAATGCAAAACTATGCGTATATACAAGACATCATAAAACACATACCATCAGTTGATTACCTCCTTCATCATCAGTATTTTTCTTTTCAGGTGACTTACAGATACTGTAATATTCTCGAATTCAAGCATTTGTTTTCTCTCCCGATGTTTTGAAACAATTATCTCCAAATAATGCATCAGAATCTTTGACCAATGATGAAAGTGATAGTGATAGCTATGTTTCCCAATCAACTCAAGCATCTTCAATCAATGAAAGCAGCAATCTTTTGCAAAAAGTACTATCAAATGATCGATTTGCTGATATTTTCTTTGTTGCTTCTGATGGAACATTAATTCCTGGTCATTGCTGCATTCTTGCCGAAGTTTCTCCTGTGATTGCCAAATTTATTGATAATACTACTGAAACTCCAATCTTAATTGATGCTGAACGCTTTAGTGCTGAAACAATTCAAGCTGGATTAAGCTATATCTATGGAAATCTTGATGCAATTAATGGAAAAGAAGTTGATACTTTTAAATTTGCTGTTGAATACCGTATTGATTCTTTATTTGTAAGTTTTACTTTTTCTTTTCATATTCACATTGTCCGTTTTTTAGGAAACCTGTCTTCCATTCATTGAAAAAGCAGTTGATCCATCAAATGTTTGTGAATTTATGACAATTGCATATCAAAATAACTTTGAAGGATTGAAAGAGAAGTGCCTAGAAATCTTAGTCCAAAAACGTGAATAAAATTATTCATCAAAATTTGCTACTCAATTTACCAACAGTATTTTATTGATCTTTTTTATCTCAAATTTAATGTTTTTTTTGTTATTCTGTTTTGTACTGTTTTTATTTTAACTGGATATTCTTATTTTATCTTTTTTTGAATAAATTGATTGATGAAGGCATTTTTTCGAGCTGTTTCTTTTCTGGTGGTTATATAAACACTGTTGTAATATCTTATAAAATTGAGCTTTGATTACTGTAACAATTTGGTAGATTCTATGATTTGTATTTGGTATTCGATATTTCTCATTGACAAAATTTTGTTGAAGATATCAAAGTTGAATGTCTATTTTAAAGCCGAAAATGTTCACACATCATTTATCATAGATCACTGTTTAAAGAATCAACATTTTTAAAACTGATCTTTTTGCATTCGCGAAAGAAGAAATGACGGCTGTTCTTTTGCATTTGAAAAAAAAAGCAAAAAAGCGTTGCACCCAAATGACACGCAAAAACTACATAAAACGTTGCTTTCATCCAAAAATTTTTGATATAAAACCTTTTTAAAAAGCTCACTTTTTCCATCCCTGAAAAAATGACAACTTTAAAACTTTCATATTTAAATTTTCGATTCCTTGCTGAACCAGCTCGATTAATTCTTCATTATTCTGGAGTAAATTTTGAAGATGAAAGATTAAGTTTTGATACCTGGGATACTGTAAAAACAACTTCACCGTTTAAAACTTTACCAATTTTGACAATAAATGGATCACGTCAAATTGGACAATCAATGACAATTAATAGATATTTAGCTAAAAAATATGGGTTGGATGGAAAAACTGAGATGGAAGATGTCCATATTAATTGTGTTGCAGAGTACTTCCGAGAAATGATGGAAAAAGCACGGCCATTTATTCGATTTATGAATCGTGGAATCGGAGAAGGAACAAAGGTATGGATTTATTTTTGCTTTGTTTTGGTCGTGTAATTTTGGCCTAAATTTAATGAACTTCTGAGACAAAAAATCTGTAAAACTTTTGCTAAAATTTTTTAGGAAGAAATTTACAAAAAATATCAGGAACCAAATGTTAAAGCCTATTTTCCAGTTATCATTGATCTTCTTAAAAAATCAAAAAGTGATTTCTTTGCTGATAGCGGAATTACATGGGTTGACTTTTTCATTTCTGAATACGTTGATTCTATTAAAAATGTCGATCCAAAATTAGCTGATCAATATCCTGAACTTCTTGAACACTCAAAAATTGTTCATTCTCTTCCACAACTTCAAAATTATTTGCAATCACGAAAGCATACAACATGGTAAAGGGCATTACCAACATACTGTATGTATGAATACTGACAACATTTACTCATTAATTTTTTCACCAGTTTTGTTCACATCTTTTTACGATTACGGTAATATCAATTGAATAAAGTGAGAAAATAGTTGTAGCATTCGCAGATTTGCAAAAACTTTAAAAATACATAACAGCACAAATAAAAGATATTAATTGATGATACAAAGATACTGTAGAATCGAATTTTTTGTTAAACAAATAATTTATTACAAATCGCAGCATACAAAAAAATGTTTATAAATGAGATTAGAAAAAAACTTAAAAGTAAAATTACAATTAGCGTAAGTACATTTTAAATAGTAATCAGAAGCAAAGACATTTTTTATTTAGTAGCATTTAACATTTGTTGTTGGAGCTTTTCTCGGGCAGCAATACCAGTAAAACGAGATTTACGAGAAGTTGTAGGAGCAGAAATTGAAGGAGAAGAATTGACACAAGGAGTAGAAGATTCAGTACAAGTATTAATGCTTTTGGCAGGAAGTTGTTGTTGTTCAGAAGTTATTGGAGGAGCGACAGTTGGTGCAGCAGACGAAGGATTAGCACGAGTAGTAGAAGATTCAGTACAAATATCCGTGGTTTTGGAAGGAAGAAACTGTTGTTCAGAAACCATTGGAGGAGTTAAAGTATGAGCAGCCATTGAAGGAGAAGACTTGACACAAGAAGTAGAAGATTCAGTACAAATATCCATGGTTTTGGAAGGTAGAAACTGTTGTTCAGAAGCCATTGAAGCAGCAATTGAAGGAGAAGAATTGACACAAGGAGTAGAAGATTTAGTACAAATATCCATGGTTTTGGAAGGAAGAAGCTGTTGTTTAGAAGTCACTGGAGGAGCGACAGTAGGTGCAGTAGACGAAGGATTGGCACGAGTAGCAGAAGATTCAATACAAGTATTAATGCTTTTGGCAGGAAGTTGTTGTTGTTCAGAAGTCATTGGAGGAGCGATTGAAGGAGAAGAATTGACACAAGGAGTAGAAGATTTAGTACAAATATCCATGGTTTTGGAAGGAAGAAGCTGTTGTTTAGAAGCCATTGGAGGAGCGACAGTAGATGCAGAAGCGAAATTTTGACATGGTGGAATATCATCAGGATGTGGGAAAAGTTCATTTGATTCTGCTGCTGCTGGTGCAACACCTACAATATCACGAAGATGTTCAACTTGAACCTAAAACATTACAACATTATATAATATTATATACATTGTTGCAACAAAAATTTACCTCATAAGATGCTTGTTGATCATGAAGGAAACAATCAAACAATTTTCTTATTTCCTAAAAACATAGAATAAAGTAGGTTATCTAGTATATATCATAAAGACATACGTTAGATGAATCTGGAAAATTAAGATTTGCAGATAACATAACATTGATGAAATTGTTAACAACAATATCCTCCAAGTATACATGATCAGGTACTTCAAGCCACGGAAAACACATGTGAGCCATAATCTAAAAAAGCAGCATTTAAAATTTATATATCATTAAATATACAACATAAAATATATACAATATACAATTTTGTGAGTTATTTTTTTGGTGATGTGATATCACAAATTTGATTGCAGTGGAAAAGCGTGTTTGGCAAACTGTGTGCGAGTGTCAATGTGAAATTTTATTTGAAAATTTGCATTTTTTTTGATATTTTTTGCTGCAGTAAAAAATAGGGTTAAAGAAAAAATTGTAAACTAATAATTTAAAACAATCTCTGGTGGTCGTTCCAAAGTGACGGGACACTTTTTTATAGTATTCATTCGGATGTTTTTGCTTGAGATTTGGTATACTGTATACTGTAATTGTCTATCATTTGAATTGGAAAAATTTAAGTTTATTACAAGTTTCTTCATACGATTGTTCAGTTTATCAATTACAATTAAATAACGTAAGAAGAAGTTGTAGCATGGACTGAATTGACATCAAATATTGTTCCTTCAAAAAAAATTTGTAAACTTTTTCCATCTTTTAATTGTTGACTTACGAAAACTTTTATAATACATTAAACCACAAATAAAAGTATTAATTGCTGATACAAGGATACTGTAAGTTCCAATTATTTTAGTTAAATGAATTTCAGCAAACTAAAAATATATATATATCAATTAATGAGATTGTAGGAAACAAATTTATTTGGTTGAATAGACAAAAATTAATGTTGTAAAAAATTAGTTAAGTACAGTCATACTGTAAAAAATGAAAAGTACACGTATTTTGATTGTTAAAAAGGATCATATTAATATTTGTAAAGAATTGTAAAAATTAATTTTTAAGATTATTATTTACCTCAATTAAGCATAAACTAATAAGATGTGGGAAGAAATCAAAGATTACGGTCATGATTACAGTAATCAACACCAGCGGGGTATTCTATAATTTGCATAACTGTAATGTTTTGTTTAAATGAATAAATCAAACTTTAATAGCAGAAGTTTTGTTGTATTTGAAAGAAAAAACAAGGAAAATTCCAATAAAAACGCTTGCAATCGATGTAATATACCGTAATACAATATAAGCTTGACCGGGACTATTTTTTATTAAACACGCAAAGGATCGACAATTTGTTGCAGGTTCTGTAGGCCAACCTTTGAAAAAATGGAATTGTATGTATACTGTAGTAAATATTATTATGCAAATTAGTAGAATGCAAAAAACAATTCGATCACATGATTTTTTGTGTTTCATTGGAAACATTAAACAAAGACACCGATCGATTCCTAAAATTTTTATCGATTTGATATAGAAAAAAGTGATAATTTTAGAGTTTTTTCTAGGAATTTTTAGGTAAAAATGTTACTGTATTACAGTAACATCAACATTAAACTAAAAATTTTGTAAGTGGTTCAGTAATACACTACAGTAACTTAATTTCAATTTAACAAAAAAAATTAAGATATCTCGGATCGAAAAATTCGGGTTTACATCAAGCTCGGGCATTCAAAAGAAAACGAAAAAGAAAAAAATTTAATGTAAATTTGCATATTTACAGGATCAGGGATCAAAAAACCCCTAAAATCTGAATCTCCATTATCTTCCCTTAAAGGGATTACGGGATTTTTAACCCTAAAATGTGAATCCCCACGAAAAGCTAACCTTAAATCATGTGAGATGCCAAAAAATTATGCAAATTCTTACCCAAAAAGCATGCCACCAGTGGTTCAATAACATACAGTAATCCAGAAATCCCTGCAGTCCATGCTATCCAAAATGCATTATAACTTCCTTCATTTGGTCTCCAAAATATTGAAAAATACAATGCAAATATTGCCACTTGTACACTTACAACAAATTCTATTACCACATAAAATGACATCATTAAATTCATTTCGAGTGAAACCTTTTTGATTTTCATCCAATACAGTATTTTTCCAAAGAAATATATCGAAAATATTGTGCATCCAAAAGTTAAAATATATTCTATTAAAGTTATGACAGCTAAATAATCAACCATTTTTCTTAAAGAAATTGAAAGTAACAAAAATAAATTTCAATTTTTTCCATTTGGATGGATTCCAATTTTATTTATAATAGTGTAAATTTAAAACAATTATTGCTTTAAAAAAATTAGCATTATAATTATGTTAAAAGTTTAAATGAATTATTTGTGCCTTTTTTAGTTTTACGGAAGTAAAATTGAGAAAGAAAATACAGCAATAATTTTAAAAAACTTTAATCAAATTTTATTATGGTTTTTTAATAGATTTTGTAATTCAATTCAACTACCGTAATTTCATTACAGGAAGCTTTTCCAGTATCCTAATATGTACCAATGTTAGAATTTTTCACTTGGTTCAATACAGTTCGCATTTTATTAGCAAGTTACAAGTTTTGCAACTATGAGTTTAAATTTAAACTCATAGTTGCAAATTTAATATGGAAAAAAGTGTTCCCCGAAAAAAGCCAGGGAGCATCTCAAAAGGCGTTCGACACACCGTGAACTACTTCAAATTTAAATTTAAAGCTTCTCTTTTCAATAAAACGTGCAATTCTTCTTTCAATAAAGAACAGATGAAAAGCGATAATATTGCATCATTCTTCGCTACAGATATGTCCTTTTTTATGCTTTTCTTTCCACAAATTTGCAAAAGAATATTTTTTAAAGTTTTTTAAAAGCAATAAATTTGTAAATATCGTTATTTATTTTTACTTGTAACAAATTTAAAAAAGTTAATGAAATGTTTAAAAAATTAAGGTTTCAGAAGATGGCAACAAAAGATGACTTGATGCCACTGAAGAAGCTATCAATTTTTCATAATGTTAGAGATAACTATGATCAATATTCAAATCTCAATTTAAGCCAAAGTCGTAATTGTTTAAATGTACCATTTGTTCAATCAAATAGCAAATCAATTGGTAATAATATAGGTCTTGGTAAATTCGAATGCTGCAGTCCTTTAACAAGAAAAAATGTTTCCCCTAAAAATTAGAGTTTGAGTGCAATAAATTGAGAACTGTAATTGGAGAATTTGGGGGTTGTCAGTTTTAAAAAGTGAAGATTATCTTAATAGTTACCGAAAGACTGCAGCAACATTAAAATAGCAGATTCGAAATTTGTTGATAATGAAAAACGAAATTTACATTTATGGAATAAATCATCATCAAATAATTTGAATTCAAAAGCCTTTAAATCTTTTACTGTATCTGATAAAGCTAAAGAAAATGTTGAAACAAAGAAGTGGATAAATGATTCTTCAAATGCCACTTCCACCACCTGCAGCACTTTATCCCTTCATATTGCTGCTTATGAAAATTTTATTGAAGGTGGTGATACTGTAACATTGGATAAAAATGAAGGCTTAAAGGATTTAATTAATGGAAAGAAACAAATGGTAATTAATTCAGCAATTGTTAGTTAATTTAAATATGACCAAAATTAAAATAGTTAAAACTTTTTTGTTTACAGAATCCATTTGAATTCCCCCGACAACAATCAGATGGTAAATGTGATCCTGCAGTTATGCAATTTACAGCATCCCAACAATTACTTAAGCCTAATCAACAAGGAACTCAAAATGTTGTTGGTGAACGTCCTGTTATGATTCATTTTAATCAACGTCCTCCAGCGGCAGAATATTTGGGTACAGGTAATTTATCCTCTTCGCAACAAGTTTTACAATTTTTCTCTTCATTTAAAAATCTTCCATAACTTGTCAACTACCCGCTTTGTTTGTGTCTAAAACCTATAAGATTGGATAAAATATGGCAAATCATAATTTATTTAATTTATAAATCGTGGTAAATTTACGGTAAATTTATCGTTGCTAAAACCACAATAAAAAAATCAAACAAAACAAAAGTTTCTCGACACGATTTTAAAATGCAACATTTTTTTTAAAAAATCTTTGCAAAATTTTTTTTTACAATTTTTACAGTTTTTTAACCAAAAAATTACTATTTTATAATTGTTTAACATTGATATTACCAAAATATAACATTTAAATATCCACTCCATAGATAGTCTTGACTCTCCACACCTTTTTTATCGTGTTTTATCTGTGTTTTTTTTTTGTCGAAATGTTTTATACAAATGTAATCATATTTACTCATTCATTTTAGATATGAAAGTTGAAATTACTGGGCCAATAACACGAATAAAGCGATTTGAAAATGAAAAAGATATTGGGGATATCAAAATCGTGGTTCCTGGTGCAGAAATTAGTAATCGAAATGATTTTATGAGGTTTGTTTTTTGATATGTTTTGGGGAATGAGGAAAACATTCAATGACTTTTGTTGCTTGCTTGATCATAGTTAATGGAATTTATAAGAGAATTTAGAATTTTTAAGCTAAAACTAAAATCGTTGCAGGGAGATCGTTGACTTTGTTTCGTTACTTTTCGTATTGTACAACCAAGATAAATGGTTCCGGAGCTTTGAAGTTATATCTATAACTTTAATTCTTGTATTTGTTAAGAGAAACAAAACCAACGTTCTCTCGAATTCAGCATTGCATATTCTTTAGTATCGCCTTGTTGATAAGCAACATCACAGATCTTTTGTTTATTTATAAAGGGATGTCGCCGATCTTTTTCCCTAGACAAAACATTTTTCTGACTATTATTCTTTTTACACTTTTTCTGATCTCTTTTGTTTTTTCAGCGGACATGGAACATTCTATGACAAAGATGATATTGTTGCATCAGTTGCTGGAGCCGTTAAACAAGTGAATAAGCTTTTAACTGTTCAACCATTCAAATCAAGGTAGGCCTTATCTTTTATCCATATATTTATTACCTCTTATCTATTTCAGATATTCCCCAGATGTTGGTGATGTTGTTGTTGGTCGGGTTGTTGAAGTACAGCAGAAGCGCTGGAAAGTTGATATTAATTCAGTATCAGAAGGTTTACTCGCTTTAGCAAATGTTAGCTTACCCGGTGGAGAACTTCGTCGAAAATCTGCTGAAGATGAAATGCGTATGCGAATGTATATGGAAGAAGGTGATTTGGTTGTTGCGGAAGTTTTAAATGTTCAATCTGATGCTATCCAGCTACAAGCAAGAACATTACGGTATGGCAAACTTGGACAAGGTTTATTGGTTAAAGTTTCACCGTCGTTAATGAAAAGAAGAAAAACGCATTTCCATGATTTACATTTTGGTGCAAAAATTATTCTGGCACGAAATGGTTGGATTTGGATTGAACCACCATCTGATGGGCAAATGTCTGCAACTGGTGGATATACACATAGTGATGAAGTAAGTTTACTTTCTGTTTTTTCATTCATAAAAAAGTTAAGCAATCACAAAGTTTTTACAAAAAACTATTGTTTATTAGTGTAAAACTTTTACTTGATCGGTTGACTCTTGCGCGATTTTCTTTTACTCAAAGTGTCTCCAATAAGAGAAAAGTTGAGCTGCAAAGTTGTTCATCAAAATATTTGTTTAGTTGTAAAAAAAGACAATAGACAAATATTTCGTTCTTCAAAAAGTGTTACTTATTTTTAAAAAAAAGAGCAAATGTTCATCTTAGCACTTGAGTCTGGCACGTGGTAGTATGAATATGAAGAGATTTAGGCTTGCACAATGGAATGATATGTTTTACTATGTTCTGGGATTCCATGAAAGGCCAAATTTCAAATTTTTAGCCAAATGTTAAATTCAAGATGAATGAAATGCTTGTATGTTTTTTGAGAGAAAATCCGCTTTAAAGTATACAGTATCTTCAGAAATTTCGAGTGATTTCCGCAGGTGTATTAATAATAAAAACCAATCTTCAAATTCATTTGCCGCCTATATGTTACTTTTGATTTTGTGTCACTTACATGTATCTTTTCTCTTTTACTCTTCTGCTGAAACTTTATGCAAAAGAGTATGATTACTGTATCTTGGTATATAATTGTTGTTTAAAGATATTTGTGAAAGTCAAACAATTGTTGCATTTATTACTTTTTATTAAAAATTTATTACAAAAACAAGAAACAAGCAAATACTGATACTAAATAATTTGTTCTCAAAGATAAATTTCTTTTTTTAAGTTTCGTTTTTTATATTGCAGCCGTAAGAGAGATCCATTCCGTTTTATTTTGTTGTTGTTGTGGTAGAAGAAATCTATTGCTGCGATCCAGGTCCAAAGCCGGCTTCACGTTTGCCATAATATCCATAGTAAGAAGAATATGGATATCCGTAACCGTATCCGTAACCACCATATCCGCCATATCCATATCCTCCGTATGCACCATATAATCCACCGTAATATTGAGCAGAAGCTTCTTCAATAAGGAAGACACCAGCAATAAGAGCAATAAGTGCAAGAGCAATGATAAATTTTGGAGCCATTGTAGTTTTTGTAGGAATCAAAAGAAGCAACTGAAAGAAGCTTTGAAAATGGGAAGTGATGATTTATCGGCAAGAAACTTTTACTTTTATACTGATTCTGGAACACAAAATTGTGTAAACATTTTATATAATATTTATTTCGTTTTTTCTCTCCTCCCGCTTTGTCTCATTTAAAGTTTACTTTTCTCTTTTTGCTGCGTGAAATATAAAAAAAAATAAGTAACTGTCAAACGGTGTGACATAAAGAGCGTGCAAATTAATTTGAAACAGTATGCATTTGTCCGGCCTCACGTACTTGGATTCTTTTTTTTACCTTTGCGCTTTTGTCAACAATTATTAAGCATGGAAAAAAGTTCTCGAATCCAAGAATTGTTTGTGCTGCTTTTTTTTATTTTTTCGTTACTACTAAAGCAATCGAAACACATATAAAATGTAATCCAAAAATAAAAAAATTTTTTGATTGTTTATTTTATGCGATAGAATTTGCAAAAAATAAAAGAATAGAAAAATCCGGCTTTTTTTTGACTTTTGACAAAAGGTTAAAAATCTTGAAGGTAAAAAAATAAGTCAAACTTTGTTTATCATCGGATTGAGTCACAAATTCCTTCATTTTGCAAATATACCTAAAAAAATTGATGTTTGGTTAGAAAAAAATTGAAGCAATAGAAAATTTAATCATCAAAATAATAAATGCATATTTATTTTTAGACAGTACTGTATGAAACAAGACAAATAATCTCAAGAACTGCAAATTGCTTAAAAATTTTGGATCGTGCTTTTCAACCTATTTATGATACTTCAATTATTCATGCCTACAATGCATCAATGGAATTTCAAGTATGTTTAATTATTTAGCTTTTGTTATTTTGGAAATTTTTGTCCTTGATTATCAGGGATTAAAGTCAGTTTTTTAGGTTGCTGAATTGATAAAACCTGAAATCATGGATGAAATTGCTGCAGAAGTTCGAGCAAAATGTGCACAAGCTGATGATTGATTTTTTCTTTTTGTTAATTTTATATTTGTTGTTTTTGTTGTTGATTTTGAATAAATTATACTTTTTGGATTTTACAGTATTTTGTCTGATTAATTGTTTTTCATCAATAATCAATTATCTTAACACATATTTTTCCACATATATTACTGTATTCCTCTGCATACGGTAATAAATGTCTGTAGGCTTTATTTATTGAAAAGGCGAACAGCGGGGAAAGGGGACGGGAAGTCACATCACTGTAAATAACAATAAAACGATCTTTCTTTTTTAGCCTCAATGAATACCTTAGCTAAAAATTCTGGAGTTAAAAATGTTCTTGTTTCTCAAACAAAAGATGACATGATTTCGCTGATATTTAAAGAATTTTCAAGCATAATAAATGGTTCTCAAAGCTCAGTTACAGTTGGATTATCCGGTGGTTCAATGGTTGGAATAATGTCAGATGTTATTTCCCGGCTTGATCAAACTGCAAAAGATAAATTAAGATTATTTTGTGTTGATGAAAGATTGGTTCCTTTGGATGATGGAGACTCAAATACTGGTGCATATTTAAAAGCGCTTGGAGATGGATTTAAAAAGCAATTTGTTATCGTTGAAGAATTAAATGATGGTAAGTTTAATGTTTTTTTTTGGTTTGTTCTGGAGGAAAATTCTATCCCACATTGCTTACGGCTTTTGACGCTGTATGCTCTCTGTCACATAGCTCTAAACTCCTGATGTTTCTTACAGAAGAAATGAAAAACTACTTAGTTATTGTATCACGACAATGGCCGTTTCACATTACCGTAGTTTTTTATTTTTTTATAAAAAGCTATACTTATTTGTCGATGAGTACCTGAATTGCTTTATACAGTACACAATTTATACTGTAATTAATTATCTGTTTTCAGCCAACAAATCTGCAAATGAATTTGAAGAAAAGTTAAAAGCTCTAAAGCCTGAAACAACTGAATTACTTCCAAAATTTGATGTTCTCTTTCTTGGAATGGGTCCTGATGGTCATACATGTTCATTATTTCCTGATCACGAACTTCTTAAAGTAAGCTGTCCTTTTTTGACGACTACAGTAACCGAAATATTTTCAGTACAATGGTTCATCATGGATTCTGCCAATTGAAAATTCACCAAAGCCACCACCTCGTCGTATTACTGTATCCCTGCGGGTTTGTAATGCTGCCAAAAATGTTATTTTTATTGTTACTGGTGAAAGCAAAGCAGAGATAATTAAAGAAATTATTGCTGATAAAAGTGAGGCATATCCTGCTGGACTCGTCAAATCTGCAAAATTGAAATGGATTTTGGATGAACCAGCTGCAAAACTTCTTGGAATTGAACCAACATCAAAAGTTTAAAGAAAAATATTATTTATTTGTGTTTCGGTAATTTTGAATATTTTTTATTTATAAATTTAATTATTTTGAGAACGGTGTACTGTAGTTAGACATAAAGTATTTGAAGTAAAATATTCTGTTTCTTGGTAGAACAACAACAACAAAATTGTTACAAAAAAGTTTAGAAAGTAAACATTAGAGCACAAAAGAAATGTAATTCTTTTCAAAGTAGTAACAGTGTCATAAAAATTGTTTTCGATAAAATTTTGAGGTAAACAAATATGCGGTACTTCTCAGGTGAATTCCCGGTCTGAACAATTACAATAGCAGCTGTTTTATATCGTGAATAAATTTTTTTAAGTAAAGTTACTTTAAATTATCATGGAAAAGAAGAGTATTCAGGGTTCAAATAAAGAAACATTCTTTGTTAATTTTCCTTTTGAAGTTCTAAAGTGAATTTTGGAGTGTTAATATTTTACCGAACAATTATCAAAGATTGTCAGCAGAAAAGAAAAATTGACATGTTTGATGAAATTTTTACAAAACCTTTAGATCATAAGTTTTATCAAAGAAGAAAAGCTCATAAATATACTGTAATAAAAAATGACAGATAAGATCATTATAAAATGTTTACATTGATTTTAACAAAGCAAAATTAACTAAATAAATTTTACGAATGTCATTATTACATTATATTGATATCGTTTTTCATTTAACAGTAATTTTAATTTGATTCTTTTTCTGCAATTAAAAATTTTACATTTGAAAGGTTACTGTAACCACCAACAAAGTTTATTTTTAAATGTGACAACGCATTTCGTAGTAAAAATTTCTATTTAACCAGATTTGTTTAAACCATTAACTTGTTTTTGGGTTTAATCACAAATAATACCAGAAGATAAAAGTTATGCAAATCTAATTTTTTGGTTTCGTTTGTTCTTTGATTGAAGTGTAAAGCGTTGACTAAAGTTTAGTTCTTGTTGATCCTTTAAGTGGTGACATTTATTTTAAATAATTTATTACTATTCATTCAGGCTAAAAAGACGACAAAACATTTGCAAGAACAACAGTTGTTAAACATGGATGTCAGGAAAAAGTTGTGTTTTTGTTTCCTTGGATATTTACATGTTTTGGCAAAATGCCTCCCAACAAACCCTTCCATCAACGAAGAATTTTTTCAATGTTTTTCCACGTCGCAAAAAAGTTTACCCTTTCTTTGTTTTTTTACGTTTGTCACATTTCTTTTTTGCGCAATTTTTTTCAATGATTCAGCATCATCAACAGCAGCCGAAAGAAAACAAATTTAAAGAAGGAGTTTTTCCCCTTTGATTCTAGGAAGTTATTGACCTCGATATATTTTAATCAGCGCATCTTCGACTTCCTTTTGCCGATGTTGAAGATGATGTTCCTTTACTTAAATTCGTGTTGGAATATTCCTGCTTGAAAATCTGAAGTTCAACTTCTATTCAAGCTGCTTATACTCAATCATCTAAGTTTGCTAAAACCAAATTTGTCCCTATTTTTTTGCCTCACTTTTTTCCCTCCTTTTTTTGCCACGTTAATTTTATTGATTGAATAAAAAACGATTTGTTAAATTTGCGTGTTGTATTTTACGTGGATATATTTTTTACTTCATTCATTTATCTTTATTCTTCCTTCTTTTCAGAGGTTTTTCTTCCAACTCTCTCCCTTCATTTTGGGAGGATCATCAATTTGATCAGAACTATGAAGCTTAGTTCCCTTCATCCTCTTATATTGTTGATGAACTGCTTTACACTTTCAACAGCTTTTTATCTTCCTGGTTTAGCACCTGTAAATTTTTGTGAAAAAGATCAAGCAACCAATGTTTGTCCTGTAAGTATTACCATATTCAATGAAATAAAAACTTTAATCTTAACCATTTTTAGAATGTTGTTCCATTATTTGTAAATAAACTTGATAGTGATCAAAGTGTTATACCATATGAATATCATTCATTTGATTTCTGTACTGTTAGTGAAGAAGATTCACCTGTTGAAAATCTTGGACAAGTATTATTTGGTGAACGTATTCGACCATCTCCATACAACGTAAGTGCTCTGATTGGTTTAGCCTCTGTTAATGTTGTTTTTCTTTTAGATCAGCTTCAAAGAAGATAAGCAATGTGCATTTTTGTGCGAAAAAGAATACAAATCTGGTGATGCTGAACATAAGAGACGCTTGAAACTTCTGCAACGTGGAATGAAACTTAACTATCAACATCATTGGATTATTGATAATATGCCTGTCTCCTTCTGTTTCACAAATCAACAACAGTTCAATGTTTGTTTACCTTCATTCCCAATGGGTTGTTATGTTACACCTGATGGTCGACCAAAAGATGCCTGTGTTTTGGATAACCGATACGATAAACCTGATTCTTATTATCTCTTTAATCATGTGGACATTCTTATTGAATATCGTGATCTTTCACATGATTCAAATATGTTTGATCATAAAGTTGGTGGTCGGGTTATTCGAATTAAAGTTCTTCCAAGAAGTATCAAACATACTGATAAAGGTTCCCTCAATTGTGGTGAATCTGCTGTCCCACAACCAATTGCCGTTAATGATGAAAATATGAAAATTTTGTATACTTATTCGGTTTATTGGAAGGTAAAAAAAGATTGCTATATTAACCTCCAGCTTAAATTTGGATTTTAGAATACATCAGTTAAATGGAGTTCACGTTGGGATTATCTTCTTGATTCTATTCCACATACAAATATTCAATGGTTCTCGATTATGAATTCTTTGGTTATTGTTTTATTCTTATCTGGTATGGTTGGTATGATCCTTCTTCGAACTCTTCATCGTGATATTGCTCGTTATAATCAACTTGATAATGAAGTATGACTTGCTTGCTTACTGTAATGTGTTTTACCTTTTTCACAATTTTTAGGAAGATGCCCAAGAAGAATTTGGTTGGAAGCTTGTTCATGGTGATGTCTTCCGTCCACCACAATCTGCACTATTTTTATCTGTCTTTGTTGGAACAGGTACTCAACTCCTTCTTATGTCTTCTATCACCTTAGCTGTTGCATGCTTTGGATTCCTTTCACCTGCAAATCGTGGTTCATTAATGACTTTTGCTCTTGTTTGGTATGTCCTTCTCTCTGTTGTATCTGGATATGTTTCTGCTCGACTTTATAAAAGTAAGTTATTACCAAATCTCATTACTGCAATTCATTCTTCATTTTTAGCAATGGAAGGACTTGCATGGAAAACAAATATTCTTTGTACGGCATTCTTTGTTCCTGGGATTTTATTCGGAATTTTCTTTATCACAAATTTAATGTTATGGAGCAAAGGTTCATCAGCAGCTGTACCATTTGGAACTTTGGTTGCACTTCTTTCTCTTTGGCTTTTCCTTGCAACTCCTCTTACATTTATTGGTTCATTCTTTGGCTTTAAAGGTGATAGAATTGTTGCACCAGTTCGAACAAATCAAATTCCTCGACAAGTTCCTGAACAAACTCTCTATACTAAACCATTGCCTGGAATGCTTATGGGTGGAATTCTTCCATTTGGATGTATCTTTATTCAACTTTTCTTTATTCTCAATAGTATTTGGTAAGTTTTTTCATATGGAGGATACTGTAGTTTTATTTAACAACTTGTACTATGTTATTCTTCTGCATTGTTGTTTTTCAGGGCTCATCAAGTATATTACATGTTTGGATTTTTGGCAATGGTATTCTTGATCCTTATTGTTACTTGTTCTGAAGCTACAATCCTTCTTGCATATTTCCATCTTTGTGCTGAAGATTATCATTGGTGGTGGAGATCATTCTTAACTTCTGGATTTACTGCTGCTTATCTCTTTGTCTATTGTATTCATTACTTTACTTCAAAGCTTACAATTACTGGAACAATTTCAACAATTCTTTATTTTGCTTATACGGGAATCTTTGTATTTTTATTTTTCCTTGCTACTGGTAAGTTTTTGTTTATGCGTTTTAATTACTGTACTTATCTCTTTATATTTTCAGGAACTATTGGCTTCTTTGCCACTTATCTCTTTATTCACAAAATTTATTCATCTGTCAAAGTCGATTAGAAGCTGGATGGAAGAAGAATATATTTTTTGTTATTTAATGTTTCATTACCAAAAATATAAAAATTACTCAATGGGTTTGATGTAGTCAATTTTTTATTGCTTCTCATGATTTTGTATTCAAGTATTTTTTAATTAATAATAAATTTTAAATTATTAATGTTTGTTTCTTGCCCGCACTTACATTTTGATGCAAACGTTGCACTGTTTCTTCACCTATGTTGATTGTCGAAAACAAAATTACTGCAAGGAGATAAATGAGGTTTCTTCTA